>JAEMWC010000227.1:365000-392500 GCA_016490735.1 Pachyseris speciosa
CGGAAACGTGTTAAAACATCTGGAATTTACTCTGGCTATCTCAAAGGCATTCTTCTCTCTTTTGAGCTTGCAAACATTCACAAAGACACTTCTCCTGTTATGTTGGCTTTTCAAACCTCCAAAACACAAGCTGAATCGATGTTTTCGTGTACGTGACATGCATGTGAGCAGACATGTTTATGTCACGCACTGTAAAAAAAACCTAAAATTCAAACTGCTCTATTTTCAAAACAAAGCACGCTACCGAGCTGAAAACATGCAAGCAGATGCATTTCTAAAATGTCTTTTACGTGATGAAGCTAAAAATACAAAAGTCTGTTTAATTTTGATTTTAGTTTTTTATGACGTCATGTGAAAACCAAGAATAATAATAGACCTACGCGTCACGATACTTCCCCTCAACAGATCTGTATGGTGGATTGTCGTCAGCGTCGTTCCGTGTCGAAATATGAGCGGAGTGACACGTGATGAAAAAAACGGAGATTTATTTACCTACGATATATCAACTCAGCCGTGTACAAATACAATCACCATACCACTCACATGTTACATGAAAACGAGGCTGACAACAGTGACAGTGTGACTTACTTCATACATCAAATCTCCCCCTTCTTAGGTTTAAATAACGACAGTAAGAACAGAAGACTCAAAAAAGCTCTACTGTTGTTAATAAAGAAACAACACAAACTAATCAGTTTTAGTTGATGGTAATTTACTAGTCAGAACAATGTCTCTAATAGATAATGGTCTTATCTTTCAACTCATAAAGAGCTTCATTATTGTAACAGGAATGTTACGATGACCTGGTTCTGGCTTTATAGAGAATCCAAAGAAAGCATAACTCTGAATTTAACCAATAATTATAAAAACAAGTATATAAATACAACCTAACACTAATCCTTTTATTTATCATATAAAAAGTCATTATATGATAAAATCGCCAAAACGATTCTTTTGATAGGCCATTTCCAAATTCCAAAAATTCTGATCTCTTTCAAAATAAGGCCAAGTACAAAATCTTTCTTTAGCAACTAAGTGTCTGCATGACAATAAAATATCATTCACACTTACCCTTGTTTTAAAACAGAGGTTTGAAGTAACTCGGAAATGGCCTATTACCATTGGACACCAAAAATCTTTCAAACCACTTAATCAAGAAGTACTTATTTCTTTAACTTCAATCACAACTCAACACTGTTACATGCACCTTTGACAATATTTCAAGTGCAATGTAATTGCATTAAAAAAACATTTTTGAACAGAAACGAGAACTAAGCTTTGGTGAATTGTTATATACTGTCTTTCTACATAACATATTTTCAATACTAGAGACTCTTTTTTTTCCATTTTTTTTTCATTTTTCCTACTTTTTTCACACTATGTTCAGTTAAATTGTTTTTCCACGCTCAACAATTAGCCACACCCCTTTACTATTAACCACTTCTCATATGATTGTCATAATGTTTGAGAAGGAGTGGCTCACTGGGAAGCTCTTCTTGGCAAATCCAACAGGATAAGTCCTGAAAAGAGTGAGACAGTTCATGCCTCCTCAACTCTCTAACTAGTCTAAAACTCTTGTCACAGGTTTTGCATTTATAAGGCTTTTCTCCAGAGTGCAATCTCTCATGAGTTCTCAAACGTGATGGTCGACTAAAACACTTGTAACAGGTATTGCATTTGTAAGGCTTTTCTCCAGAGTGTAATCTCTCATGAGTTCCCAAATTTGACGGTTGGCTAAAACACTTGTCACAGGTTTTGCATTTGAAAGGCTTTTCTCCAGTGTGGTATCTCATATGAGTCCTTAAGTATCCTGATGTGGTAAAACACTTGTCACAGGTTTTGCATTTGTAGGGCTTTTCCCCAGTGTGGCTTCTCATATGAGTCCTTAAGTTTCCTGATGTGGTAAAACACTTGTCACAGGTTTTGCATTTGTAAGGCTTTTCCCCAGTGTGGCTTCTCATATGAGTCCTTAAGTTTCCTGACATGGTAAAACACTTGTCACAGGTTTTGCATTTGTAAGGCTTTTCTCCAGTGTGGCATCTCATATGAATCCTTAACTTTCCTGACGTGGTAAAACACTTGTCACAGGTTTTGCATTTGTAACGCTTTTCTCCAGTGTCGCTTCTCATATGAATCCTTAAGTCTCCTGATGTGGTAAAACACTTGTCACAAGATTTGCAGTTGAAAGGCTTTTCTCCAGTATGGCGTCTCATATGAGTCCTTAAGTATCCTGATGTGGTAAAATACTTGTCACAGGTTTTGCATTTGTAAGGCTTTTCTCCAGTGTGGCATCTCATATGAATCCTTAACTTTCCTGACGTGGAAAAACACTTGTCACATGTACAGGTTTTGCATTTGTAAGGCTTTTCTCCAGCGTGGCATCTCATATGAATCCTTAAGTATCCTGATGTGGTAAAACACTTGTTACAAGTTTTGCATTTGAAAGGCTTTTCCCCAGTGTGGCTTCTCATATGAGTCCTTAAGTTTCCTGATGTGGTAAAACACTTGTCACAGGTTTTGCATTTGTAAGGCTTTTCTCCAGTGTGGCATCTCATATGAATCCTTAACTTTCCTGACGTGGAAAAACACTTGTCACAGGTTTTGCATTTGTAAGGCTTTTCTCCAGTGTGGCATCTCATATGAATCCTTAAGTATCCTGATGTGGTAAAACACTTGTTACAAGTTTTGCATTTGAAAGGCTTTTCCCCAGTGTGGCTTCTCATATGAGTCCTTAAGTTTCCTGACATGGTAAAACACTTGTCACAGGTTTTGCATTTGTAAGGCTTTTCTCCAGTGTGGCATCTCATATGAATCCTTAACTTTCCTGACGTGGAAAAACACTTGTCACAGGTTTTGCATTTGTAAGGCTTTTCTCCAGTGTGGCATCTCATATGAATCCTTAAGTATCCTGATGTGGTAAAACACTTGTTACAAGTTTTGCATTTGAAAGGCTTTTCCCCAGTGTGGCTTCTCATATGAGTCCTTAAGTTTCCTGACATGGTAAAACACTTGTTACAGGTTTTGCATTTGTAAGGCTTTTCTCCAGTGTGGTATCTCATATGAATCCTTAACTTTCCTGACGTGGTAAAACACTTGTCACAGGTTTTGCATTTGTAAGGCTTTTCTCCAGTGTGGCATCTCATATGAATCCTTAACTTTCCTGACGTGGTAAAACACTTGTCACAGGTTTTGCATTTGTAAGGCTTTTCTCCAGTGTCGCTTCTCATATGAATCCTTAAGTCTCCTGATGTGGTAAAACACTTGTCACAAGTTTTGCAGTTGAAAGGCTTTTCTCCAGTATGGCGTCTCATATGAGTCCTTAAGTATCCTGATGTGGTAAAATACTTTTCACAGGTTTTGCATTTGTAAGGCTTTTCTCCAGTGTGGCTTCTCATATCAATCCTTAACTCTCCAGACTGGGTAAAACACTTCTCACAGGTTTTGTATTCCTAAGGTTTTTCTCCAGAGTGGGATCCCTTGTAAGGCCTCAAATAGCGAGCTTGGCGAAAATACTTGTTGCAGGTTTTATGTTTGTATCACTTTCTGAGCAATAGCATTTCTTAAGTGAGATGAGTATATCATATGCAGCTGCAACTCCAATCCTGCATCAATAAAAAAAATTGTCAGAGAACTTTTTTGTGTCTTCAGTTAAATTCTTGTAATGGTGTAAAATATTTCGAGCTGTACCTATAATGATTTTGTTCACCATGAAATATGTTATGAGAATGCTCTATTATATAAAAACAGTGAAAAACCTTCTTTAATGAAGATATCAAAACAGGTTGAATGTACATTTTCTTCTTGAATAATTATCAAGCCTAGTAAATAAAACTGTTCTCTAACCAACTTACCGGATAATAATTACAAAATTATAGCATTGGGTTACACATCTTCTGCCCAAAATAAACTTTTCTTTACTTGGGCCATAAGGCCACGAGTTTAGGGATGGGATCTGTTTTGTTTGTCTGTTGGATTTCTAAGTGGCCATCATCGGGGTAAGAAGCTGGCTCTAGTACTACTGTTTTTTTCTTTGTCATGCAAGTCATTCATCCTGAACCTATGGTTCTTGTTTGTGCAAAGACTGTCATGCTGCTGAAATTTCCAAAAAAAACAAAAACAAAACAATAACAACAACAACAATCCAACAACAGCCATTGGATTACTATGGACCGAGGCAATTTTGATCATTGCACTAGAAACCCACTCAATGTTCATGTCGGAGAATTTTAAGACTGAAACATGTGAGTCATATACTGTCTATCACACTTTCACACTAACTAAAAGTCTGCTCAAAACTGAATTAGGGTACTAGAATCTATATCTCAGAGCAAACAAGTTTATTTGAGAGCTTTTGTTTGACCTTCCCTCTATTTTGAATCTTTTAAAACCTAAAGATAAAATCTGATATTGTGTATTGAATGAATTAATGTAAAACTATCCTAATTAAAGCCCTGACTGGTGTAAGAGTATTAGTCACTTGGAAATTCATTTGGCTGAGCAGTGTAGATTTATATATAGTAACACTGTCTTACGAATTTGCCTGATTATGACACTGTAAAGAGCCCCTTGGTAAGTAAAATTCACTCAAAGCAAGGAAATGAGAACTTGCAACCGCATAACATTGAGGCAAAAATAAAGTGATCCCAGGTGCAAAATCTCACAGTGAATGCCACAATCACAGGAACTTGTAATCACTTCAATTCAAAAACAAACAAATTAAGACAGAAACTGGAAAATAATATAAAACAAATCTGCCATCTACTAAAGTGCCACATGCACTTGCAAGTACTACAGTCAAACCTGATTATCAGGAATCAATGGGACTGGAGTAATAGTCTGGATAATCGAGATTCCAGATAATTGAAATATGAATATTAATGAGATAAAAATGAATCAATTATGAAACAGAAAGATCACTTAGCGACTAAACAAGTCTCAGCCAATGAGAACTTAATTGAATGCACTGTGCTTACCTGTGCCACCGCTTAATTAGAAATTTGATGTTGGAAAGGAAAACAAAGCTCTTTCAAACGCACTTTTCAATGCCCAAATTAAAAAGAATTCAAAAGAATAGCATTTTAGGAATCTTCATCATACCTTCTTGATATTCATGAAAACAATGGGACCAGAAGAAATGGTCCGGATAATTGAGAAGTCAAAGGTTCAAAGGTTTCTTTATTTCCACACAGCAATACAAATTACTGATAAATTTAACATAAAAATGTGGGATTTGCGACCAAAACCCAAAGGGTTAACAGTGTTTCCACACCTAATCTAGTATTTAATAGTCAAGATGATATTGTCCAGATAATCGACGTATGAGGTTCGACTGTATTGGTTACACAAGACACTGCCATTATAGACACAATTTACAACCACCTTTACAGACAAAATTGCTGTCTGAAAGAAATACTGTTGAATGTATGTCATCACAAATGTACATTTGGCATTAAAAAACCTGAAGGTCAATTCTGCTCATATTTATAGCAAAACAAGTATTACCATGAATGAGGCACTGTTAGCAAAAAACAGAATCGTTCATTCTGTCAACCATAATGTGTTTTTTACAGTTGAATTATATATGGGACAGCTATACAGATATTCTGTTAAATACAAGTTTCTAACCAAGGTCGTATTGGGTTTACATAGGCAGTCTGCAACTGAAGAAAGCCAGATTAAAAAAAAAGACAGTTGCTATTTCTTCCTCAGTGTCAATCAGCTGTCTAAGCATTGTGCCATCACTCTACTTGAGCATCAAGCAAATTCTCGCAAGACCAGTTATCTTGTTTAGAAAACCTTGGGGATGTAAAACTGCTTTATTGAAAATTTTGAACGAATTGTTTTGAAATATTCATAAATTTATAATCTTTTCAATGCCATCATACATGTATTTCTAGATTTGAAAAAAAGCATTTGACAAACTACAACAAACTTTTATAGATGGGGCCCAATCTGATTTCTGTCAATTGACATGTGGCATTCCACAGGGCTCTGTTTTGGGATCTCTTTTATTTACTATATATATTAATGATCTCCCTTAATATGATTAATTTTGTTCTCAAAATCCAGCATGAATGCTGACGACATTACTGCAGAGGACCTATATGTCCTTGACCATAAAATGAATTGAATGGCTTTATGCAGAACTAACGCTGATTTCTCACATACAGGCTTGCTTTCGTGTTATCTTCATTGCCCTGTATTTTTTCGCTGTTTCGCGTTTATAGATTTCGAAAAAACATGGGCCAAAAAAACTGACCAAAAACATGTTTACCCTATAAAGCCTGGTTTCCATATGATCGTCCGGATCGTCCCAGTCGTCTCAAAAAATGTTCAGACGATCGGGACGATCATATGGAAACGCTACCCAGACGATGGCAAACGACCCGGACGGCTGAGACGACCTCGATCGCTTGGATAGAATTGAGTTCTATCCGGACGATCGTGAAAATTTCGAAGCGATCATATGGAAACGCTCTCAGACGACTGAGACGATCGGGACGATCGAAGGCTATCCCAGAAGTCATCACTCTTATTTCAGGTGCTCCATTTCAAAATGGCGATGGAAACCAGCAATCGTCTCAGTCGTCCCGATCGTTTCGAAATTTTTGGAAACGACTGGGACGATCGGGACGATCCGGACGATCATATGGAAACCAGGCTTAAAACGCACTTACGATACCGTTCAATTGTGATACGAATCTCCATTCGAAAAGTGCTTAACCCATTGGCTCCGGAAATTCCGCCGAAAATCGCGTTTTCAAGATAGTCGAGTCGTTTTCTGGAAACTGGCTAGCAATTACCAGCTAAAACTTACCGCAAAAACCGTTCACGGTTGTGCATTACGCGTCCTTGCGATCCAGATGCAATCTCGTACCCAGAGTTCTCAGGCTCTTTGGCCAGCGGTTTGTCGCCAGGCTGGGATAATAGGAAAAAAGTCAAATATTTTGATTGGCTGGGCTGGCCCGTAACGGCTTCCATTGTTTTACCCCAGATTTTCTGGGAAAATGACGGTCCATTATCCCAGAGTCTCTCCGGGCGTCCACCCGCTGACCAAACAGCCCGAGGTCTCTGGGTACGAGATTGATCCAGATGCAATACACCGATTCAGCCTAAGACCGGAAGTTGTATGGAAGCGAGGCCTAAGGGCTATCGTTCGCGCGAAACTAAAAAATCATGGAGGAAAACGCTGAGACAAGCGAGGCTTTATTACGGGTAAATCTCTCACCAGAAGATATCCCATGCTCATCCGTTAGAGCTGGAGAGGATATAAGTAAGTGGACAATTCCACAATTGAAATTTTGGTTGAAGTGCCGAAGACTTAACCAACAGGGACTGAAGAAAGATCTCGTCGCAAAGTTTCGTGATTAAACACAACTAGAAAGCTAATGTATCAAGACTTATAAAAAAACGTTTAGCAACAGTAACAAAAGATGGTTTTCATTAAAGCTTCATTTCTTTGGCTCTCATTTAAGATTTTTTCTTTTCTGGGAAGGGTTAAAGCATTCAACTCGATTCCTTACTACAGAGATAAAGTTTACGACCCTGACCCTGAAGCGGTGCTATACAAAAGCAAAGCTTGAAAAGCTCGAAGACAAATAATACCGCGATTGGAACCGTCCAAAGTGAGTTGAGCGAACAAGCAAGTTCGTATAGTTCGGTTTTAGACACCTTCCCACCAGACGAGAGTACACAATTTTCAGAGGACTTTTCTGTTTTGCCTTCATTTGTACCTATGGATGCTTTCGAGCAAGTAAAAAATTCTGGTAAATCAATGAAGAAGTTTGCAAATACGGATGTTGTTATAAACTCGAACGACCGAGGACTTCGTAAGATGAACTTTGTTCACGATTTACTGACAAGTATACAATAACTAGGAAAATAAGATGATATACCTTCGTGCTTGTTGCTCGGCTTCCAACAGGAGGAATGTTAAATACAAGGTAAAAGTGGTGTGTAAACAAAGGGGAACTCCAAAGATTCTAGCCGCAGTGTGATATACACTCTGAGGCTTCCAACAGTGGATGTTGTTGTCATGTCATGGCTGTCATTTGGAAACTTGAGGACATGACAAGAAAGCCCGAGCAGAAAAATCTCACTCCTGACAGCAGAAGCTGTACATCCAAACCAAGGGAATGGGGAAAAGGAAGTAAACGAGAAGTAGAGTTCTCTCCGGTGATGGCTTCAAAACTTACAAAACCAAGACATGCATCTGACTTACCTGGAAGGAAGAGGAGGGGTATTGAGTCTCAATTTTATGATCCCAGACCAGCTAAGTCTCAGAAACTTGATGTTGATGGAATTGTAAAACTTAGACGAAGATCTTCAGGAAATAAATGCCAGAATACCCTTTGCTGTTATGTTTCCAGAGGATAAGACAATTCCAACAATAATGTCTGTAGTTGGTACTGTTGCTAAAGGTTCAACAATTCACAAGCAACTTAAGGATTACACCCGCCCCCAAATTTCGCTAGCTCTGTATTCTAGTAGTAACTCCCCTGCTGATAAAGAAAATATGAATCCTGTCTTCAGTACAACCCACTCTATCACAGCAATGGACACCCATGTGCAAGCAACTGAAGCCAATTTTTAGTTGGTAATCATGAATTATTGTCTGCCCATTCACTCTCCTCTGTGTAGAATGAATTAGATGTAATACCCTTGGTATTCCCCCTCTAGCTGCTGATAAGCTACAGCTACAGCAGATGTTTGATTCTCACGTTAATAACCAACAGCAAGAACAGAATAATTCAACCTTCACTGCAAGCACATCTTCACAACAACCCTCTGAAGTAAAACTGTTGACAACACAAACAAAAACATTGTTTATTGAAACTCTTACTGACAAGCAAAAGCAAATTGAAATGGCTACAAGGGAGCAATCAGCAAACCCTACCTGGTTTGAAGAAAAGCAAAACCAAATAACTGCCATTATCTGTACAGATGTTTTTGCTCAAAAATGCCACAAAAACTAATTAAAAAATTGCAACAAAAGGAGCGCCCCACAAACTTGTCAGCTATTCACATGCTAAACAGCTTAACTACAAAAGTTAAGGATTAATTTCTGGTATTGAAAATGAACCTGTGGCAGCTGAACTGTATAACAATTTATTTCTATCATCTTTGCCAGACATCAAGGAGGTATCAGCCCGAAGCGGGCGGCACACCCCCACCCAATTTTTCTGGGAGTACCCCCCCCCCCCAGGGGTATCAGTTCAAGAGATTGGTCTAATTGTAGACAAAGAAAATTATATTCTTGCAGCAAGCCCTGACAGAATTGCACCAGTAGTGTATACCAATGGTGACATTGAGCACAGAAATGTGGAAATAAAATGTCTTGAATCTAAGCTGGATATGTCACCAGAGTCTGCAATTGAAGATCATCAAAAGGAAAGCAGCTTCCCATTTATGGAAAGAAATTCTTTCTTTGAAGTAAAAGAAAAGCATAAATATTGGTTTCAACCCCAGATGCAAATGGGGTTAGTGGAATACCACTGACTGACTTTGTCATATTCACCAATATGGCATTTCCAGTTTTGGTTCTCAAGGTTACATCATCATCAAGATGGAAGGATGAAATTCAGCCTAGCTTAATTGCTTGTCTCCTAATAAAACAGTTTATGTCTTTAGACCTGTAAAATGTTATTGATGGAAAAATTAAAGATGACTTTGACAAAATGTCTGAAAAGAGGACAGGGGACTATCATGCTTCCAACATGTACTGAAGTATACAGAGTTTGCAAGTTTGCAAGTGATAGAAAGTAAAAGGAATATTGTTAGCAATGAGAAAATGAAAGTAGTTATCTTCATATATTGTCTTTGAAGATTTTGACTCATTATTTCTAAGGACTTGCATTTCAAGCAAGGGTTAGGGTGAGATTTAACCTCAATTCTAACCCTAACCTTATGTTTATTATTATTATTATTATTATTATTATTATTATTATTATTATTATTATTATTATTATTATCATTGTCATCCCCTGTATTTTCTGAAATTACACTCCATCAATTTTAAATATGAGAACCCCAGTTGTACAATTGTAATTATAAGCATTATATATTCACTTTCACATATCAAGTCCTCCACTCATTGAATGAACCCAAAGCAGAGACGAGATGAGGAACATCAAGACCTAAAACTAACACTCACTACCCTGATGTGAGAGCTCATTCTATGGAAACTCAACACGTTGTTGCTTTAAACTGAAATAACTGGATAACGAAAATTAACTAACATTATGCACAAACAGTCCAGATCTGATTTATGGTCCCCAAAGCTAGAAAGAGGCAGAACGTGATTAAAAATGTACCAAGCCCAGATGACCAGTGCTTCAGATAAATGATTTGTTTTCACCTGCCTTGCTATCTGATGGACCCGCTGAAAAGTGATTCCTTCGACTTAATTTCGCGACTTTTCACCCTTTTTGACCTTTCAGAGACATCGTTATCCGGAACTGACCATGGCAAAATAGAAGGAACAGCATTTGTTACAAGATCATGTCGTTTACCACCAAGACTTTTCCTGTAGTCTTTTTTACTGAAATGCTCGGAGCAGCAAAACAGCGAGGAGTTTGAAGCAAATTTTTTGTCGCCACGCTTCATTTTCTCGATCACAGATTTTTCTTAGGTTTTCATCCAAGGGAAAATTATGAAAAATTAAATCTGGTCGATTATCTGACCGATTATTACACAGTGCAGCAGCACAGCATTTGTGACTCCAATTCTTCGGGTTCTTTGAAGACGCCATATTTTGAACGATGGCCCTTAGGCCTCGCTTCCATGCAACTTCCGGTCTTAAGCCCCGGCTACACGTTCAAACATTGTTATAAAACATTTGTTGGATGGGCAATGTTAGAACGTGTAGCATGCATGTTTGATGACGTTTGTTCAACATTTTTTGTTGGAAGAATGTTTTGATTTCGATCAAACATTTTCTCCAACATACAACAAATGTTGAAACGTGTAGCCGCCCTTTCAACAATGTTGCATTGCAAAGACCAATCAGAGTTAAGGGCCCAGTTTCCAATCCGAAAGCCTAATGGGACTAATGGCGGAGGTGGAAATTGTTGAAGCCAGAACCCCGAAGCGACGTGTTTCCAACAATGTTATATGCATATCCAACATTGTTGGAAGCGTTCTTATAACATTGTTGGGACGTGTTCTTCTAACAATGTTACAACGTGTAGCCGGGGCTTTAGGCTGAATCGGTGTATACTCGTACCCAGAAACCTCGGACTCTTTGGTCAGCGGGTGCACGTCCCTCAGAGACTCTGGGGTCAACTCTGGAATAATGAAATTAAGGAGTTTTCTTTTGATTGGTCGCCTGTATAACAATCTTTTTTTAATTTGTGTGACGTTATTTTTATGTGAATGGTATATGAAATGAATCATATGTGAACTACGGAAATGAAATCAAATGAAGAATGATCCTCGCAGTTGTGAACGCAATTTATGCAATTGTATGGCAAGCCAAATGTGGCAATATTCAACTCATATAATTTTATATTCAGTTATGTATTTTGTTTTCAACTATTGGTTTAATATTCAACTTTTATTCAACCTTCAACACATCATTCAACATTCAACTATTCATTCAACATTCAACGCATCATTCAACATTCAACTATTGATTTAACATTCAACTATTGATTTAATATTCAACTATTCATTCAACATTCAACACACCATTCAACATTCAACTATTCATTCAACGTTCAACACATCATTCAACATTCAACTATTCATTCAACATTCAACGCACCATTCAACATTCAACTATTCATTCAACGTTCAACACATCATTCAACATTCAACTATTCATTCAACATTCAACGCATCATTCAACATTCAACTATTCATTCAACATTCAACGCATCATTCAACATTCAACGAGTCATTCTACCGGTCAGTATAAAAGATGGACTGTGGACTGCGGTTCCGGACTGCGGACTGGGTATAAAACGCGGACTAAGTATAAAATGAGGACTGAAGGCTGCAGACTAGGTACAAAACAATGTGCAAAAGGCGGGTGTAGTCATGGCCCACCCTATGACCTCCCGGCGGTCGTTTTTTTTTCTTTTATTAACTCAGTTCAGCCTGTGTAAACTGAATTAACGTTTTCCATCAACACTCCCTGTCATACGAACGACTCTCTTGGTGGCGGTTCGCTCAAAATTTTCTGTGTTAAACAGACGCGTGGTAGATTGGAATCAGGAAAACCAGAATGCCGTATAAATAAAACTTTTGGGCAGCTGTCAAGAGGCTATGGTCCTATTCCGTGCAGATCATCCAGCGAACTGGGTCCCAGTTTCTGTCGCTTGCGTGAACCAGCGATGACTAAAGAATCCAAACCAGCTTGAAATAGTGTAGCATCCAAGCATGTAATACACCTGCCCGTAGCCTTTACGATATGAAACGTAATTATTTTAATACTGAAGGCCTCATGTTTCCAGTCGTTGGAACCGTCGACAGTGTAAAGTTTATGCACATGTTATTGGCTTTCCAGTGGGGTCGACTCCAGGGCCTACCAGGGAGACATGTGGGGGACAATAAGGAGATGGATGTGATTCTTTGCCTGAGGGTAGGGGAAAATCTTGACATTGTTTTACATCACAGATTAGGGGTGGGGAAATTCACAAGTTTTGAAAAGCACCTCACCCAGTGGGCTTTGTCTTGAGAGATTCCCCAACCCCCGGGGGAAATTCCTCAAGTGATTTTACAATCCCCCTGGTTAGCCTGGGAGTCGATCCCACGGGGAAGCCTATTACATTGCGTTACGCCTGGTGGTCAGAGCACATAGATCAGGTGTTTATTCTTATATACTTTTGAAACAAAAATTGAAAGTAAGTTCAGCTCCAAGGTTTTTTTTTTCTCTCCTCAATCTTTTTCTTCAAAGAACATTTTGGAAATTGCGACAGGAAACATAATTTGGGACAGCATCAACAGAATCAAATGCACGTGCATTACCGTGGGAACGGTGGCAGTGATTGGTTGAAGTTTTCCCAAAATTTACATACCTCAGGAGACGTGATTGTTTTGGAATTTTGGAAAACATTTAAAAGGTCTAAAATATTCCGAATTCAGTTCTACCACGAGGCTGCTTAGCAAATTTGAGCGAAACGCCGCCGAGAGAACAGAAGAGAGTCGTAGGTATGACAGATTGACGGAGAAGGTTGTTTACACAGGTTTCCAGCAATGTTGCACTTTGTTGACAGCTGTATTAATTTCAGTTTTTTTTTCTTAGCAAGAGACCCGTCTCGGTCTCATCTCGGTTAAATTTTTAAAATAGCCTGTTTTAAACGGTATTACGCCTCACAGAATTGAAAGTATATCAACAATACGATAGAGAAAGTTTGCTGAAGTCTCGTTTTCGATTATATCTGATTTGTTAAGAATGATGGTTAGGTTGCTTATATGTATCATTTATTTTCAGTTGACTAGCTAGCTTCTGCAAAGTGGAATTGCGCATTAAACTAGTTCAAAACAACTGGTAGATGCTGTGGACATTATTTTCCTGGTGTTTCTTCAAATCCAGTAGCACGCTATAAACCCGCAGTGCGAAACACCGAGTTTAAAAAATTGACCACCAGTAGGCCATAGGGTGGGCCATAGCCTACACCATGGCCTACGCCACGGTTTGTCCATACCCGCCTTTTGCAGTGTTTTGTACTCAGTACGCGTTTGGTTCCTACTGACCGGTTGAATGACTCGTTGAATGTTGAATGATGCGTTGAATGTTGAATGAATAGTTGAATGTTGAATGATGTGTTGAATGTTGAATGACTCGTTGAATGTTGAATGATGCGTTGAATGTTAAATGAATAGTTGAATGTTGAATGACTAGTTGAATGTTAAATAAATAGTTGAATGTTGAATGATGTGTTGAAGGTTGAATAAAAGTTGAATATTAAACCAATAGTTGAAAACAAAATACATGACTGAATATAAAATTATATGAGTTGAATATTGCTACATTTGGCTTGCCATACAATTGCGAAAAGAAGCCTGAAAAAAATTCAGCACTTCAACGGGGTTTGAACCCGTCACCTCGCGATTATCGGTGCGATGCTCTAACCAACTGAGCTATGAAGCCACCGACGTTGGGTGCAGATCAATTGTGGGTTCATATGTTCCCGTGAAAGAAATGAATGTGAATGATATATGAAATGAATCATATATGAACTGTGGAAATGAAATCAAATGAAGAATGACCCTCGCAGGTGTGATCGCAATTTATGCAATTGCGAAAAGAAGCCTGAAAAAAATCAGGACTTCAACGGGGTTTGAACCCATGACCTCGCGATTACCGGTGCGATGCTCTAACTAACTGAGGAACCCACAATTGACCTGCTCCCAACGTCAGTGGCTTCATAGCTCAGTTGGTTAGAGAATCGCACCGGTGATCGCGAGGTCATGGGTTCAAACCACGTTGAAGTCCTGAATTTTTTTCAGGCTTCTTTTCGCAATTGCATAAACTGCGTTCACAACGGCGAGGATCATTCTTCAGTTGATGTTATTTTTATGTTGCCCCAGTCTTGGCTTAACTGCAGAATACCATGCCAGTCCAAAACATATCCAGAATGTGTGGCCACGCGGTAATCTCGTACCCAGGTCTCTAGTGGACGAAGCCGAAGGCGAGATCTGCTCAAATCCGATTTGCGCATGTGACCGCCTGTCAGGAACGTGACAGTCGATGTAAGAGCGCATGCTTGAAATAAATCTCAACAGTGAACAGTGGCGGTTGTATCTAGCAATGAATCTGACAGAATGTCGGTCTGCCGTGAAGTTTCCGGTTAGAAATTTAATACAAAAACAACTGGAGGCCATGAGTGGTCGTGCAGCAAAATAGACACCTTGGCAAGTCTTCAATACACCAGCTGTTGTTTCTTGACAGTAATTATTGCTCGTATGTATGTAACAATGAATAATAAATACTGTTTATACTCTGGTGTCTTGTTTTTGACGTAAGAGATTTGGTAGATGCATCATCACTACAAGTCTACAAGTTAGAATTTATATTTTCCGCCATTGTTCGCTGCATGGTTAGCTGCTTGCGGTTGAAAACTCTAAGAACTTTAGACAATAGGGAAAACCTCGTTAATGATTGTATAGACCGACTCCCTCTTCATTTATGGGGGAGAGGGAACTTAATTTTTGTTATCGTCCTGGAAATATAAAGCCTCCTGGAAGAACTTCAAGCTGGCCGCGCAATTGTTCAAAGAAGGGGTTGCACACTATAGACGATTTAAACAGCCAATCAAAAAATTTGTATTTTCTTACTTAACTAGATCTCGCCTTCGGCTTCGTCCACAAGAGGTCTGGGTACGAGATTAGCCACGCGGCTGCGTGAAGCTCGCTACCACATGAACATACCTCGTTCTTTAATCCATGAACCGAAACAAGGGTCTTACACACGACTTTTGTCTCTTTATCCTGGATCAAAAGACGGCATTTTTCGCCGCATAAACAGCCAAAAATAATGATTACATGGGAATTTGAATTCAACCAATGAACGTTATTGTATTGTAATATGTGTCGCTTCAGTAACTCCAAAACTGCTTTCATTAAATACAAACTGAATGTTTCAAATAAACACTACTCGCTACACGAGGCAACGTCCTAGGCGTCAAAACTGTGTCATATAAACTACCATACATGCAATTAACACAACTCAAATGTCAACGGCAGGGCTGAAGTACAGGTCACATTCGACAGGTCAACATACATGTCACCATGCTACACCTTAAAACACCTTTATGCTTTATGCTACAGATAAAGAAAGAAGCCCAAAAGTGTCTCCTAGCCCTAATCACTATCCAAAATTTTCTTTTAGATTGAGGAGAAACTGTTTGGCTTAGTTACCAATCAATAAAACAGTGAATTGTACCTGTGACCTGTGGAATATGACCTCTCAACATCTTCAAATTCATTCTAACACTGCTTCGTTAAGTCTCCCAAGCATGCGCACTAAGACCGGAACCCCAGATTTTGTATGTATGTATATGTGTGTGTGTGTGTGTGTGTGTGTGTGTGTGTGTGTGTGTGTGTGTGTGTGTGTGTGTGTGTGTGTGTGTGTGTGTGTGTGTGTGTGACTTTAAAATAATCAGTTGAGTATCACAAGTTAAAAACTAAGTGAGGGTTATTTACCCGGAAAGAGGGGGTATGTGATATATTCACCCGGTACCGCCCGAGGGCGTAGCCCGAGGGGCGGTGCCAGGTGAATATACCACATATCCCCGAGGGACAGGTAAATAACATGCTTATTTGTCAGTTGGTGAGGTTTTCTAAAAGAAATAGGCCATTAAATAACGAAACTTAGTTTCTACTTGCTCGTGTTTTACTTTAAAAATACTTTTAATGGTAGATTGTAGGAGGTGAAGTTTCGACTGTAAACATGTTTTTCTTGATTTTAATTCGGTTTGTTTTTACAGCAATGCGTAGACAACGTGTTTTGTTAGACTGGTACACAGTGGGGTTGAATTTAGTTCTGTATTATTTACACAACAATATGTATGGACGTTTTCTTTTGTCTGCTGCTATGGGTGGTAAACATGTTTGTTACTTTTGCATAAACAGTGCATTCAGTACACAACAGTCACGTAGTTGAACCGGCTGCCGTTAAATTTTGAGAAAAGTGAGCTCTCGGCTTGCACTGTTTGTAAACAACGATGAGCGATGGTGAAAATGGATTTGCTTTGTGAATGGGACAAGTCAGATTCACAGCCAGGATGCTCAGACGTTGAAAATGCTGCATCTTTCGGGTTTTGACACTCCTGGAGAAAATGATTCATACATTGAAGGTCCACCCGCTACCAATGTCGTTGCAGCGAGTAGGCTCCACGAAGAAATAACATGCTTATTTAGTAAACAAGACGAAGAGGTTGCTAAACGAAGCAGTGACTAGATACCAGCTAACACACGAAAGACCACCACGTGGTCGGTAACTGTTTGACATTTCCTCTCGGTTTGTTTGTTTTTTTTAGACTTTACAAGTGATGGGAGACTAAGTCGAGGGGAATATGAGCAGGGGACTAAGTCAAGGGGAATATGAGTAGGGGAATATGAGCAGGGGAAAGATATATTGCTTTGTTTTGCTATTGTTATCAGCTATTGTTTCAGCCCCGCACTCCCCTGTTACAATCAAAGCCACCACCAACTTTTCAGACAGTGAATAATAATGAGGAGTTATGTAATATATTCCCCTGAAAAGAACAAAGGAAACCGAGCCAACTGACAAATAAAACTATTTACAACTGCTTTACATGACTGCCGTGTGGGAATCCCACATGTTGGATACCTTCTTCAGATTTCGCTTAAATTGATTAACAGATACGACATTTTTTAAGCTATCGGGCAAGTTATTCCATAACCTGGCCCAGCTATAGGAGAAGCTACGTTTTAAATAATTGGTTCTTGGTTTCGGCAAAGCCAGTTTTCCCTCAGAGTTTCTCAAGTTGTAATTAGAGTAGCTCTGGGCGAAAAGACGTTGGAGATATTTCGGGGTAAGACCATTCATTGTTTTATACATCGTTAAGGCTTTCCGTTTCTTTCGTCTAAATGATAGCCTCTCCTGGTAAAGGATGGATAGGAGGTGGTCTGAGTTCGTATCAAAAGGCAATTTTGTAATTATTCTAGCTGCACGATTCTGCAATTCTTGGAGCTTATCACTCAAGTACCCACTGAGACAGTCCCAAACCGAGCTGAAGTAATCAAAGTTTGGCAAAATTAGAGCGTTATAAATCTGACTGGCAGTTTCCTTCGGAATAAAGGGTCGCACCCGTTTGAGGGCACCTATAGCTGAGGATACCTTCTTGCTTATTTCTTCAACATGTTTGCACCAAGTAAGGTGAGCATCGATGGTAACACCCAGGGATTTGGTATGACCAACCCTCTTGATGATTCGATCGTCAATTCTTATTTCGACGTCTTCATTTTGGACAGAAAATCTCTGCCTTGACCCAATTATCATTAGCTCTGTTTTGGAAACGTTGAAACTAAGCTTGTTGGCTTTAAGCCAGCAGCTAAGGCTACTTAGTTCAGGGGTTAAGGCTTGTTTGAAATCCGTTTTATCCGATAGTGTAATGTTAGTGTCATCAGCAAACATCCTTGGTGCAGCGGCCAGCAAGCAGTTGGGGAGATCGTTAATATAAATTAGGAAGAGAAAAAGGACCCAGTCTACTGCCCTGTGGAACGTATTTTTCCGGAAAATCTTTTCGGAAATTGTGGACAACCTCCAGGGGTAGACCTCTTTTTCCGTTCGGAACAGAAGTTTCGGAAATTTCCTTACCATTTGAGCGATAGGTTCTGCTTCCAGGTCCTTTTGTGCCAAAACGAGTGAGTGCGCATGACGGAATGCCTTGCAGTAAATTGTAAGCGCTAATCTCATCCGGTTGGTCGGTAAATTCGGAAAATCGCTTACCATTATTCAACGGTCATTCCATCAGGATTTTTCTGACAAATGGTAAGCACCCCATTACCCCAGAGTCTCTCTGGGCGTCCATCCGCTGACCAAAGAGCCCGAGGACTCTGGGTACGAGATCGATCCAGATGCATTCTCGACCTAACCTCCTACGCAGACGTCTTTGGGCTCGTCACACGTTCCTCCCCCACGAACGCCTTTTGAACTGAACTGCCACTTCCGTTCGCGGTGGTTAGCCAATCAAAGTTCGTCTTTCAATTTGTGGAAAGTAGGACTTTGACCCCGAGATTTATTTTCCCAGACGATGCATGTGAATCGGTTTGCAAAAATTACTCCACGGGTTTCGATTTCCATTCTTACGCAGCTCGTTATTGGTTTCTTCAAACCAAACGCTAACCGCCGGCGAACGGAAGTGGCAGTTCAGTTCAGCAGACGTTCGTGGGGAAGGAACGCGTGACGAGCCCAATGAGCGTCTGCGTAGGAGGCTATTGTCGACCCATTCTCGACGCCAGAGCTCTTCACTTTTGCGCATGTCTAATGGGCGTGACGGCGGGAAGAGCTCTGGGCAACTCTACGCAAGCGTAGCAAAAATAATCTAGCCATTGAGGTCGTCGCTGTTGGAAAAATCCCTGCAACTACATTGTAGTATGCCTTAGCAAAAGGTGGTTAAGACTCTGAATTTCGCTTACTGTACCTTTTAATAACACGCAAACTCTGAAGTTCAAATCTCAACCGACAACTGCGTTTTTAGGTACTATCAATCAAATTTCCGGACTTCAGACTGCTACCGGGAGGCGATGACCGATGATTTCTGAATCACATGGCCCAAAGCAGTTTCAAGCATGGAGGCTAAGTCTGCAGATTTCCTTTACGTTTCTCGGGATAATCAATCGGAGAGTTTGAGGACCTACCCATCGAACTTCCCAACTCAGGAGAAGGCGCAGATAGTCGATGAAGATGATCAGAATGAATATATGAGAATCATATATTTGAACTGCGGACTAATGATTGAATATATATGTGACTGATCATCGCAGTTATGAACACTACTTAAGCGGTAGAGAAAATAAAGCCTGAAAAAAAAATCAGGCTTGTACGGGATTCACACCTACGACCCCTGAGATACTGGTACAGCGCTCATTTTCATATATTCACCACTCATGAGTATATTACGAACCAACAGAACGACCAGCTCCCAGATGGCTTGTTAGCTCAGTCGGTAGAGCACTGTGTCGGTATCGCAGGGGTCGTGGATTCGAATCCCGTACTAGTCTAAAAATTTTTTTCAGGCTTTATTTTCACTACTGCTTTAGTAGTGTTTATAACTGCGATGATCAGTCATATATTTAATTTGAAGACGATCAGGTTACGCAATTCGCCGAATCTTAATTTTGTCTCGCATGGTTTTCTGATGGCGAGTTTGGTGTGTTTGATCGATTGTATATTTTCATTTGTTTTAGTGAGAAGTAGCACGGTTCTTGGAAATAAAAGCAGGGAAAGTTTGTGGCTCTGAAACGACTCTTTTCGTTCTTCCTAAACGATGGATATACAACACTGATGGACTGCAATAACAATTCATGCTCGTCAAACTGGGCCATGAAACGGCGGAAATTTGCTCGTCGTCTTAGCATCTCATTCCTTTGCAATCAATTGCAACTATTATTAGAGATAAAGAATACGAGAATTACGAGTCTACACCTCGTATGTAGTGAACATAAAAGTTCAATGCTTTTCAATGTAAATGATTTTTTTGTCCCGAACCGAAGCGAATAAGACAATTCTGACTCGCGTTCGCGGTAATGGTATATGTACGGAGGTGTTCCAAATTTACGGACAAAATGTTTAATATGTGTGCATTAAACAAATTTCTGTTCGATTTCATCATTGTTATGAGCAAGAGAAAATGAGGGACAGAGAGGGAGAGTAGGGGCGTTGGCCGGGATATGTGAATTTCACTAAAGTTATTTTTAGGTGCCCTTCAAAACGGAAGTCAGTTTCCCTGGACGTCCGCAACTATTGAGCACAACGTCATAAGAAGTCATCGGAGCGTGCCAACATGGCATTGTGTAATGGAGGCTCAGTGTTAAATATTCAGTATGGCTTTCTCAACTGGAATTTTTAGGCATGTACATTTCGGAATCAATATTGAAAACGACTGCAGTGAAAGTGTTTCGGGTACAAATTCCCCAGAAATTGCCGAAAATGTTTCAGATAATTTCATACCGCAAAGTAAAGAGTGAAAGCGAAAGCTTTGTTATGATCAAGGGGATTCTGAAGAAACTGTGATGCTGCGTCGGTGGGGAGTGAAACACGAAAATTTGGTTTATCAACGGAGTTGATAATGTAAATTGACCACCGTTCAGGGATTCGATTAGCTGACGTTTCGAGCGTTAGCCCTTCGTCGGAGCGATTGGCTAACGCTCGAAACGTCAGCTAATCGAATCCCTGTACGGTGGTCAATTTATATTATCAACTCCGTTGATAAACCAAATTTTTTTGTTATGAACAGCCATCGAGCGAAAACCGTGCCCTCAAAAGATGACACCTCTGCTTCTTTTTACCCGGGTGGAAAAGCAGCGTGAAGAAATCCTCGAATCGCGGTTAAAGCGTTGAAGAACATGGCTGTCAAGAAACGCAAGCAGCCTGAAGAGCTGTACCGAACATCAAGTATTTCTTGAATAAGCGTTTGATGCGATTCGTAGTGTTTTGCAACGTGCTGTTGACTCGTACGTTCTGATACAAAATTCCAACGCATGGGATGCTTCTCCTCTAGCTTGATGGTGAGGTCATCCATCTCTTTTCTGGTGGGCATATTCGCAGTTTTCTTCCCAACATGATTTGTTGCTTTTCCTTTCCTGTGTCGAAGCAGCGCTCGAATCGGTATTTTTACCCGCTGTGGGACGTGTGGTTTTCCTTTGTTTATAACTAGAGTTTCGTTTCCGTTTTTGTTCCTTTGTCAATTTCGCTTCTCTTGTGCCGTCTGGAAATGTCGGGTCTTCCTCACTGTAATCGATGTCGCTTCCATCGCTTGAAGTGAGATCACAGGGGCAGAGGAGTCCTATTTGATCGTATGTCTAGTTAAATTCACCGAACAATGGCATCGTGAGTCGATCTTGTTGATTTGAATCAACGTACGTGATCAAACTACAAACATGCGATCATGTTACGCTGCGGCTGAAGTTTGATCACGTACGTTGATTCAAATCATCAAGATCGATTCGCGCTGCCATTGTTCGGTGAATTTAACTAGACATACGGTCAAATAGGACTCTGTGCTCGCTGTGGTGAGATCTAAAGAATAGCTAAAGAATGGCTGTCTAAGTCAAATGCTTTCTCGAATGCACAATAAATTGTTGAATCTATCTCCCACTCCGGGTTTTCGGTCAAAATATGCCATTTTCCTTGCTTCTCAAACTCATTTTCGTCAACAAAGTGCAATATTTCACGCGGAACGCCGTTTTGAATTTCTTGTGATCAAGCGCGTCTGCTGACTTTGCGGACGTCTCGGGAAACAGACTTCCGTTACTGTGACATCTAAAAATAACTTAACTGAAATTCACATACCCCAAGGGCCAAACTAAGCGTCTCCCTCTCTGTCCCTCATTTTCTCTTGTTATGAGTAATTAATCCAGTTTTAAAGCGGTATAGGGCGTATGCACGTTACGTCATCAACGCCATTTTGGTGTACCGTAAACAAAATATTTCTCATTAGCTTCTTTTGTTATTGTCCACCAACATGGCCGCCAATCCCTCTATAAATCAATTTTGTGTGCGATAAATCGAAGTTGTGCAGCATTTATTGATTATGCAGGTCATTCATGTGTGCTAAAGGATGTTCGATAAAACTAAAAGCTGAGGAAGCGTAATTTAGTGGCTTACGTTTGGAACCCTATAAGCTGCGAGCAGAGGCCCTTCGATCTTCCTAGATAAGTCGGGAAGAGGAAGGGACCTCTGCCAGCTGCCTCGACTTTCTTTGATGTGCTGTTCATCCACTGAAGTGGATGAGTCAGTCCTGTTAAAAATCAGTCAGACCGGTTTCGGCCCTGCAAGGCCGAAATCCGTAAAATCTAACTCGTCATCTTTACAGGCAGACTGAATATAAAGTCACTAAATATAAATTTGGCCCTGTATTCTGTAGTTGCTCCCAAAACAACTGAAACGTAAACTTGGCTCACTCTTGGTTACCATCTACATCTAAATCTACATATGGTAACTTGCAAAATCTCAAGGACGTAAAGCAAGCATTAATAAAACAAAGATATAAATAATTAATACATCAAGTTTATGAAAAATAAATGTCAGCAGCTGCTTTGAAGGTGCCGATTCTTGGTTTCTCAATTCAACTTCGATAGTTGGCTCGGGCGACATAGGTCGATAAATACCTCGAACTTGGAGACGAACGCATTTAAATAATTTAAATTTTGCTGAACACATTTCATTATAATAAGCTGACATCTACAGTCGCTAACATAATGTTCTCTTTAGTTTGAAAAAGGCAGCCAATAAAACCTTTACGAATTAGTTCCTTATAAATCGTTTCTCATACCTTACAAGGCTATGCCCGATTGATTTTGAAGGTCATGAAGGCTTTAATTTCGTTCACCGACGCCGCCATCTTGAAAAATGTGAAGCCGTACCAGTCTTTTTTCGGAATAGTACCTCGTGGAAATTAGATGCATATGTCATGTAAGCCTAAGTAAAGTGTCCCTGGTCATTGGTCATGCAAAAAGGAGCATCCGGCAAGTTTACTGTAGTTATAGAACATGTAGTAATTTTGGTAGCTGTAGTAGCTGTGGTGCATGCAGTAGCTGTAGCATATGTGCAACAACGACTACAACAACAAGCTTTATTTGCAAGACCACCATGAAACATTACAGTATTGTAAAAGCTAATCAAGGTCACTAAGAGCACAGGCAGCACAGAAATGGTATGTGAGGCATCGGGTAATTTATGGATTTGAAGCTGTAGATATTTGTGGTATATATCTTGATTATTTCAAATAAAATGGCACTTATGTTTATTGTGTGGTTTCTTCAAGTGTCAAGTGTCTTGTGCAGTCAAAAGCCACATTTAGGGGCATTTGCACGTGAAAATTGCTGAGGAATGAGTCGAGTTGTAGCAGTTTCTACAAGCCATATTATAGATATTATCGCCGGACTGCTTTGACGAGGAAAAACGGAAAATAATCCAAAATAAAGCATTCTTACCTTTACTCAAGTGTCCCTTGATGTGTCCTGGCCGGTTCACACGCCATTTTGCCGATTTCTTTCACCCGGAGTACTGTCAAATGTAAAATTATGGATAATTGGATTAGAGGGGTTTGTATGAAATCTTAAAAATCCGTCTACGGCCGTTGTAGCCTGAATCTGTTCTTTATCCTTCATGAAAGCAATTGCAGTACAAATATCTTTTAAAAGACATTTTCACTGTGGAAATCCGCCTCTTTGTAGCGGCGTTAGAGCGGTTCAAAGTCGGCCAAACTCCCCCACATCAGTACTGTAACGTGTTTGCCCCCCAGTCAAAATGGGGTCAGAAACCGTGGATAGGTCTATTGATTACAGAGTTCAGATTTTTTACGAGGTTTTGCACTATTGCAGATGGTACTATATGCATATCAATATATTACAAGAACAAAAAAGGAAGAGCAAATTACATAAATGGTGAAACGTAAAAAATGTGCTCAGTGACCACGGTAATTGCGGCTTTTGCATTGAATTAGTCACTGCCACGTGTAATTAACTGGCGTAGACATTTACATAAAATTACATGTATACAGAAAGACAAAAAGTGCAGTCTTACTTACATACTGATTAAAAAAATGGAAAGTGATAGATAGATAAATAGGTGATAATATTATTGTTAGTGGTTGGACTGCAAGTAGGCTCTAATTTCGATTATAGAATTTATGGGGCGGGCGAAAGACACGCGCGCGCGAATTTGCGACGACGCGCGACGTGAGATCAGCGCACGCGCGTCTTTCGCTCGTTCCACAATTAGCGACAACTCGCAACCTAGTTAGTGGTAGGCACTGACAGAGAAGTCAAATTATTACATATTATTGGGTATTTAGACGGCACAGCCTGTATTGCTTGTAAAAGTGTTTATATGGTATTTTGTTTAAATTCAGAGGCAATAGTTTCCCAAATTTTAGATGCAACAGAAGAAAAAGTGCCAGCTCCAAAGTTATTATTCATCCTTGGCCTATGAAAGTTGAGGTTAGTTAGAAATCTGTTGTTATAGCTATGCGTCTCAGAGGCTTGTGTAAGGGTTCCAGAGAACTGCAAAAAAAAATATTGTTTAAATAAAAATAAAAATAAAAAGCAATAGCTAAACGGCGCAGGTCGCGGGTCGCGCGCCCAAAAATAGGACTTTTATCGTAAAATTGAACTTTTATTATTCTAACCAAATAAGAAATAACTAGGCGATAACAATTTAAGAGCTTATATCGTAAAAAAAAAAAAACTTTTGTTCTTTTTACCAGGTAACAAATAAGTAACTCGGTGATAACAAATTTCAAATTACAATTGCTTCAATTTTGTAAATGTTCGTACATTTTCATCAATCTTGAACGAAAAACTTCAAAATCAAATCAAATCAAATTAAATTAGCAGATTATTTCATATATCATTCACAAAGAAAAAATTGTTTGCAAGAAGTAAGGAAAGAAATTTCAAAGGACACGTCAGTCAACAGAATTACCAATTGGAAAGCCATTATCGTTGAAAGCTGCTATTGTGACGTCTATAAATGAGATGTCTGCTCTGATTCTATCCGGTGGTTTTAAATTGGTCCAATGTGGTATCTTATTTACGTATTCTTGTTTTTTTAAAAAAATAAAGCATTGTTTCTGCAGCGAAATTCTGTTCATAGGGGCAATGAAGCCTTTTGTCGGTGACGGTTGCTTCGTCTTCGTTCTGTATTTTTCTACAAGTTCGCCATCTTGGTGCTTGTCCTGTGATGTCCTCTTTTCTTTTTCTTTTTTTATACAGTCCAGACTTGTTGGTTTTTGTTGGGGGAGGGTGTGGGGGGCTCACTTCGAACACGCAGCGTGAGTCAACTAGGGGGTAAGGGGGCATGCCCGCACCCTCCCCCCCCCCCCCCGAACGAAACATTTTTCAATTTGTGTCGTCTGAAATGGCTAGAAATGCATTTAAAACTAACATGATATGGTGAAACTTATATACTTTCAGCAACAAAAAGCGGTGTTTTAAAACAAGAAGTTAATTACCTTTTCCCTAAACTAATCATAACTGGCAATTAGTACCGTTTCCACAAAGCTAAACTCAACATACGATTGCCCTGGAGACACTGTACTGTTGAAAATTGAGGGGGGGGGGGGGAGCTAAGGCCCCCAGCCTCTCCCTCTGCGTGGTGCCTGTTCATGTTTTTTTTTTCTTTAGTCATTGCAATTTTGATTGGAAAACATCTTGTATAGAGTAGAACACTTGAATAGTTATTTGTTTGTACGTTCCCTTGACTAATTTTAAGTGACTCAAGTACACAGTGACTGTCCAGTCAGCGTAGTTAGGCCGCTCGGGACTTGAATTAGTTCCCGTAGGTCATATGAGTAATAAATTATATGAAATTAGTCTTGAACAACACAGTCGACGAAGGGGTCAAGAAAACGTATACATCTGGAAGGTTCCGTATGGAGTTGTCCAAGACCCTTGTGCAGAATGATGTCAACAGTCTCTCGCCGCGTGTGTAGAGGTGAAATTTGTATGGTATAACTGGAGGTGAAGTTTGCATGTATGTAAATGAAAATTAAGGCCGCAGAAGATCTTATAATAATTCTTTTGTACAGTGTTTGTACTCCCTGCTAGATATACTAGAAATCGTTGCAAGCATTCCCAGATGTCAATTCTAACTTGAAAGGGTGCGAACTTTGTGTTTCTTGCACACTTTCCTGTGGGGTTTTTCGACCTACTTGTTAGAAATACTGGATGTGTTTGCGAGCTTACGCAGTGATTTGTTGAATTGCAAGCGCCAAAATTATTCGGAAAGGACGCCAACTTTGTGTTTCTTGAACCCTTTGCAATGAGGTCTTTAGAACTGACTACTTGGCAGAAATACCATATGTGCTTGCGAGCTTTAGCAGTGATTTGTTCAGTGCGCCAAAATTATTCGAAAAGGACGATAGATTTGTGTTTCTTGAGTCTAGCTTATGGTGAGGCCAAGCTGAGAAATATTTTTTTCGCGCTCCAGTGACGTTTCGTTAAACCTCCCATTTTATTAAAGTTTATCCAAATTGAGACAATTTCTCATCTGACTATATTCGTACACGGCGTAGCTACGATACTAGAGTCGAAAGAATTTCACACGCCATTGTTACCTAATGTTGATACAGATTGACCGGTTATTACGATCTATGGCCAGAAGCCTGTTGGTGATTATCACTGTCCATAAGAGAGAGGAGACATTTTCGCGTTCCAGTGACTCATGTACTATGAAATAATTAAATAGAGACCATTTATTTCAGAAGATGGTATATTATAGAGTCAAAAGTAATACTTGAAACGTTACATCAAATACACTACGGTATTTTCGAGGAGCTCAATAGGAAAGGTAAAAATTAACGTTACTTTCCAGGGGACCGTTACTTCTGGTTAATCAGTGGTTAATCGACGATAGCAGCAACAGAGTATCACTCATTGTTTGAGAATCAATATATGAAAATCATATATTTGGACTGTGGATTAATGATTGAATATGTGGGTGATCATCGCAGTTATGAACACTACTTAAGCAGTAGTGAAAATAAGGCCTGAAAAAAATTCAGGCTTGCACGGGATTCGAACCCACGACCTCTGCGATACCGGTGCAGCGCTCTACCGACAGAGCTAACAAGGTCATCTGGGAGCTGGTTGTTTTGTTGGTTCGTAATATACCCGTGAGTGGTGAATATATAAGAATGAATATATGAAAATCGTATATTTGAACTGCGGATTGAAGAATGAACATGTGAATGATCATTGCAGTTATGAACAGTACTTAAGGTATTTCCCCTGAAAAGTATGTACTATTAAGATTGTTTTCAAACTTGACACAATTGATATCCGCCCTGCATGCCTGTTTTACT
>JAEMWC010000227.1:397500-430000 GCA_016490735.1 Pachyseris speciosa
CAAAAGGGAAGAACAACAGTACCCACAGCGTTTTGAGACTTCATGTAATGAAGAACTCTGGAAACGATAGAAACGGGCGGGACCACCCAACAGTTCTCTCCACGAAGTGGTTGAATAAAGAAGTTGACGCCCGCCGTGTTCGGATTCCAAAACCTAGAAAAGAATCTGGGTAGCTTATGATTATAATAATTAGCGAAACAATCCACAGAATGCGGTCCCCAGCGATCATTTAAGAACAAAAACAAATGATTTGTAGTCTGCCAATCATCAACGTCTATCAAACGACTAATATAATCAGCCTGTTGATTTAAAATGCGAGGAATCCACTGTATATCTAGGTAAATCCCTGACTGAACACAAATATCAAAAATTCTTCTCGCCATTCTGTGCAACTCTAACTTCATACTACCTACCTCAACAATTCTAGCAGCAGCTTGATTATTAGTCAACCACTTGACATGTGATCCTTTGAGGACTGGAGCAAACGATTGCAAAGAAAATTCAATAGCACATAGCTCCCTCCAGTAGCGCTGGCATCGGAATATACAAATGAACTAGGGCATGCATATGCAAAACAATATCTATTGTTTATATTGATAAGATTTAATTTCCAAAAATACAATTCCTCTTGACAGTAGTCGTCAAGGTGAAACTCCATATCCCAACGGTCACTACACAAGGTGGACATGACGCAATGTCTTGTCATTATTCTACCAATATTACCAACCACAGGACCAGTTGAAAATAATTTGACCCGTACAAGAAGCCAAACTTCTTGCCGAAACCATAAAATTTGCGTTGATAATATGGTCAATGGTGTCCATAATCTTCGTTATCCTTCTATCTACAATTTTTAAAGTGCCCAAGATCGAATTCCAAGAAATGCCTATTTAAAACCTGTGTGGGTTCCCAAACCGACTTCTCGTCGTTAGCTATAAACCCTGCACTGCCCAAGTCATTTCTAACAGCTTGGGCAGTAGCATGACAGTCTTGTCTATCCTGGACTGTGCCCCAACCATCATCAAGAAAAATGGCTGTACAAGTACCCTGCAATCTCCAGTGTTTTTCCAAGAGTTTCAAGAGCTTTGTAAAGACATAAGGGGCAGTGGATAAACCAAAAGGAAGAACGGTAAATACATAAAATATTTCATCCTCAGAATTTGACGCCTTCCATGAAAATCCAAGGTAAGTTTGGTGTTCCTGTGAAATTTCAAGATGGTGATACCCGGTTTTCAAATCGAAGGAAAACATGTATGAACCATTTGTAAAGTAGGCAAGAGCAACCTTCCAATCCTCGTATTTCACCCTATGTTTTTGTAAACACTTATTTACGTGGCCCAAGTCCAGAATTAGTCTCTTCTTCCCACATGGCTGTAAAGACACTGATAAGGGGTTAACCACCAAAGGTTTCTGAGCAACTACACAGATACGACCAGAAAGAGCAAGCTCATGGATGGCTTGGTCCACAAAATCAGCATGGAGTCTAGCAGACCTTTTATTCCTTGGCTTTACAGGCTCGGGCGAACTAGCAAAAGGTAATTTATAACCGTTTTCAATAATCGATAAGATAAACTAAGGCGCACCGATAGATTTCCAAAACTCGATGTTAGCTCTCAGATTACAGTTCACGCTTAAAGGTAGTCCACTTTCCACTTCAAATTTTTCTACAATTTCTTGTACCTGAACTAAGTCTTCCTCAATACTTGATAGCTGGTTGGCTTGACTGAATTCGTGCTGGCTTGTTGTAGGAGGGTCCTGGTAAGGAGTTGTGATTGTAGGACTGGTAACTTTGGCCTCCTGGCCAGAAGGCAGAGCGGCAGTCTTTGGCTCAGTGACTGTATCTCCCACATTTGAAACAGCGAAAGCCTTCGTAAGAAGCATCCCTACGGCCCATAAACAAAAATAACAACAACTGCAGTAAGCTGGGAGGGAGGGTGGGAAGTATAAACTGCGTGGATCGCCAGCGTGAGTGAATATTCAATGGTCACAGAAGGTATAAATACCAGAGACTAACCAATCACAAGTTACACATAATAAGCATAATACACATAATACACATAATAAGCGAGTAGGTGCGACAGTAGGGGTGAAAGTATTTGACCATAATTAATTACTGGAATACCAGTGGAAAATTCATTAACACCTTTTGGTTGGAAAACGCATTTGTCTTCCCTGCATAAAAGCTTACTTGACTGCACGTCGACTTCACAGGATTTGTTTCCTTCGGAACTGTAAGAACTGTAGTCTAAGACTTCTAGTTTTCAAAATTTAATGTAATAGAGTTTTTCAAGAATGCAAAATTCGTTGCTGTTAACTTATTTATTATCATAAAATTACAGCAAATTACCATTTTCGCATTTGGTCATGTAATATAGCTTTCATAAAACTCGCTTTAATTCAGTTATAGTAGAAAGTATTGTAAGTTATTGTTAAGAAAGTTTGGTTTTCAAAATTTATAGATACAAACTAGCGTTGTAGGTTCTTTTTTGTACTAAGTATTAACGATTATTTTAAAAGAAAAAAACTGTCTCCATATTTTTATTTCCTTTTTATAACAACTCCATAAACAATTTTCAAAGGAATTTTTTTACCTTACTCAACAGAACGCTTGTTTTCAGAGGGGTCCAGATCCGCGAAAGGGGGTCCAAATCCGCTAGTGGATCTTGACTGGGGGTCCAATCACCAGTGTCTGGTTCTTAGAAGTTTAGGCTGTTGTTGTTGGCATGGCTTGTTCTTCAAGTGAGGTTTAGTACACTACTTGAGTTGTGGTAAATTTGTGCGCCAAAGTGTATGTTGGGGCTAAAACGTTTTGATGAAAAGCTTGCTGCCATAAAACCATGATTGATGCCATTCCATCGCAACCACTCTTCGAGCATCGCCACTCATACCCTTCTTGCGATGAGGCTCTTGTCCAGCTGAATGCGTTGCTGCACCCAGGTTGAGGACGTTTTATCGAGCAGGTTCTTTTCCTTGCACCAGTCTATGAACCAGTCGTGATCCTGAAGGATCTTCGTGAGAGCGATCAAGTTCATTTGGGCCATTTTCACGCGACAAACCACGTCGTTTTAGTATACAGCAGAACGGAAATAAATATTCCTAATTTGCAATTTATATCTAAATAGACCAATCAAAGGGTAGAGGAAACGCATTCTTTTGTGCAAAGTAGGTCTCTCGTGCATTTCTTTTGTGTATATTGTTATGAAGATTTTTTGCCATGGATAGGTAAGATAAAACTTAGTTATTGACGAGTACCTTGCAACTGGTTTGTATAGCGCAGTGGTAAGATGACGGACTGGAATGTCGAGCGTAGAGCGACGGTTCAGAGCCCAGTACAGCAGTCAAAGAAATTAAGAGATAGAGAAAAAAAGGGGGCCTGGGAATAGAAAAAAACCTAGGGAATAAGTCATTGTCTTAAAAAGCAATGAAGAGCATACATAATTAATGACATAGAATGTATAATTAATGTATGGGGCTATATGGAAATTTAACCCCTTCTCCTCGTAGCTTAGAGAACGAGGTATTCATGTGTACAGGTAGCGCGCTTGTTTCGATATCTTCTGCTAATGAGATGCATTTTTCCACTCGACAAATTATTTTGTCGACTCGACAATAATTTTGTCCCCTGGTACGACTCGTACAAATCAACAACTGTTCGAAGCGGACCCTTGTGTGAACTAATGAGATGCATTTTCCACTCGACAACTCTGTCTGTCAAGTCGACACAAGTTGTCGACTCGTACGAGTTATAATTTTTCCACTCGCATCATGTCTCACTGCTGCTCTAAGTGTGGGAAGTGGGCGAGTCTCTCTCGGTGACATCACCACTGAAGGTTGGGTTTGACCGAGCCGAGAACGCCTGGGGACTCCACAATTTTGGAAAAATGTAACAAGATTTTTCTTGCCTTGCGCTACAGACGATGTTATTTTTGTCTGCACTGTCAAAGACAAGCCAAGAGCCAATGAGTGCATGAAAATTTTGACAGTTACTGCAAAACAGGAGTTTTGCTCAAAATGAATAACCAATTAAATATTAAAACGGTATGTTCAGCCAATCAGGACAAAGTACTTTTGGCGTTCCACCAATCCGGAGCGAGTAATTTTGCCCTCGTTAGAAGCGACATTAAGAAAAAATACCTCCTGTCTCAACCAATCAGCGTTCAGTAATTTTGCGCATAATAAAAATGCAATTTGTGTATCTATAATCTGTCTTTCATGGGTATACAGGTAATTCACCCTACTGTGTAGCGGTTTGAGGAATAGCCCCTTTTACCTGGTGTAACGAAACAATATTCATTATGCAATGTGTAGCACAGGGTTACCACACACAACCATTTGTGAGGGGTGCACTTGCTTCAACTCCAGTTTCTCGCATTGTGTAGAACCACAGCAACACTCAAATGAAGTAAAAAAAAAATGCTCATCAACTTCTGTGTGCTTCTGTGTGCTTCTGTGTGCTGTGTCTCTCTCGGTGACATCACCACTGAAGGTTGGGTTTGACCGAGCCGAGAACGCCTGGGGACTCCACAATTTTGGAAAAATGTAACAAGATTTTTCTTGCCTTGCGCTACAGACGATGTTATTTTTGTCTGCACTGTCAAAGACAAGCCAAGAGCCAATGAGTGCATGAAAATTTTGACAGTTACTGCAAAACAGGAGTTTTGCTCAAAATGAATAACCAATTAAATATTAAAACGGTATGTTCAGCCAATCAGGACAAAGTACTTTTGGCGTTCCACCAATCCGGAGCGAGTAATTTTGCCCTCGTTAGAAGCGACATTAAGAAAAAAATACCTCCTGTCTCAACCAATCAGCGTTCAGTAATTTTGCGCATAATAATAAAAATGCAATTTGTGTATCTATAATCTGTCTTTCATGGGTATACAGGTAATTCACCCTACTGTGTAGCGGTTTGAGGAATAGCCCCTTTTACCTGGTGTAACGAAACAATATTCATTATGCAATGTGTAGCACAGGGTTACCACACACAACCATTTGTGAGGGGTGCACTTGCTTCAACTCCAGTTTCTCGCATTGTGTAGAACCACAGCAACACTCAAATGAAGTAAAAAAAAAAATGCTCATCAACTTCTGTGTGCTACCATTGTTGCATTTAATTGTTTACTATTGACCCTATTCATAGTTATTCTTTTATTTTACGATAATTTGCTTTACCAGCCTCATCACCATGTGAAAAATTCGATAAAATTTAAATAAATATACAAAAGAGTAATCAAATCATCTGCCATTATGAAAAAGGTGTATTATTAATATAAGGAAGCCATTGCACAAAGTGACAGACCCTCTCATAATGGCACCCAAAAAACTTATTATTTTATTTTTATGAGAATTAGCCTTGCTAGCCTCATTAGCACGTGCACAATTAAATAGAATTTTAACTTTACAGTGAGGTAAGTAAGGCTAATTAACATAAACACAATAGAATAATGAAATTGTCTGCCATTAACAGAAAGTTCTATTATTTTATAAGTCATTGCACAAACTGATTTACATTCATTCTTCTATGCATCTTTAATATAAATCTACTAGTGTTCTATCATTAACACTGTTCTTTGCTACTTGCTATCTATTCTGTGATAGAGAGTACTGGTTGTCAAAAAAATGGTGCACACTTCATTACATTTTGGAAGGGTCCGTGAGCAGGATTTGGTTAATTTATTAATTTGCATCTCAATTTCTATGCTGTGCTCTCATCAGCTATCACATGATAGGAATTGAGAGCGAATAATCTAATTGCTTATTACTGTTTCCCAGGCCTCACAGCTGCCTCACCCTATAAACGCCTGCAGGCCTGAGCACGAGGGGCAAGGAAAAAAGCCCTTGTGTGAAAACCACATCAAAATGAACTTTTATTTCGGCAAGATATTTGTTACTGAATCTTTTCAATAAAACAGAAAAAAGATTCAATAGATCAAACTAAATCCATTTCTTTATTTGTGAACTAAACATCAATCAATGCCAATTTGAAAAAAAAATACTGGCTTGTTCATAATTATTGGTATATACTGTCTGTCAACATAACATATTTACAAGACTGGAGACTTTTTTCTTTCCCATTTGTTTTTTCATTTTCCCTACTTTTTTCACGCTATATTCAGTTAAATTGTTTTTCCATGCTCAACAATTATCCACACCCCTTTACTATGAACTACTTCTCATATGATTGTCATAATGTTGGAGAAGGAGCGGCTCATTGGGAAGCTCTTCTTGGCAAATCCAACAGGATAAATTCTGAAAAGAGTGGGAGAGTTCATGTCTCCTCAAACCTCTAACTAGTCTAAAACTCTTGTCACAGGTTTTGCATTTGTAAGGCTTTTCTCCAGAGTGCAATCTCTCATGAGTTCTCAAATTTCCTACTTGGCTAAAACACTTGTCACAGGTTTTGCATTGGTAAGGCTTTTCCCCAGTGTGGTATCTCATATGAGTCCTTAACGTTCCTGACGTGATAAAACACTTGAGACAGGTTTTGCATTTGTAAGGCTTTTCTCCAGTGTGGCATCTCATATGAGTCCTTAATGTTCCTGACGTGGTAAAACACTCGTCACAGGTTTTGCATTTATGAGGCTTTTCTCCAGTGTGGCATCTCATATGAGTCCTTAATGTTCCTGACGTGGTAAAACACTTGTCACAGGTTTTGCATTTATAAGGCTTTTCTCCAGTGTGGCATCTCATATGAGTTCTTAATGAATCTGACCGGGTAAAACACTTGTCACAGATTTTGCATTTGTAAGGCTTTTCTCCAGTGTGGTATTTCATATGAGTCCTTAAGTTTCCTGACTGGGTAAAACACTTGTCACAGGTTTTGCATTTGTAAGGCTTTTCTCCAGTGTGGTATTTCATATGAGTCCTTAAGTATCCTGATGTGGTAAAACACTTGTCACAGGTTTTGCATTTGTAAGGCTTTTCTCCAGTGTGGCATCTCATATGATTCCTTAAGTTTGCTGACCTGGTAAAACACTTCTCACAGGTTTTGCAGTTGTAAGGCTTCGCTCCAGTGTGCAACATCTCATGAGTTCTCAAATTTCCTGCTTGGCTAAAACACTTGTAGCAGATTTTGCACTTGTAGGGCTTTTCTCCAGTGTGGCATCTCATATGAGTCCTTAACTCTCCTGACGTGGTAAAACACTTGTCGCACGTTTTGCATTTGTAAGGCTTTTCTCCAGTGTGCAACATCTCATGAGTTCTCAAATGTCCTGCTTGGCTAAAACACTTGTCACAGGTTTTGCATTTGTAAGGCTTTTCTCCAGTGTGGTATTTCATATGAGTCCTTAAGTATCCTGATGTTGTAAAACACTCGTCACAGGTTTTGCATTTGTAAGGCTTTTCTCCAGTGTGGCATCTCATATGAGTCCTTAAGTCTCCAGACTGATTAAAATACTTGTCACGGGTTTTGCACTGGTAAGGTTTCTCTCCAGAGTGGGATCCCTTGTAACGCTAATTAAAATACTTATTGCAGGTTTTATGTTTGTATCACTTTTTGAGCAATAGCATTTCTCCCATGAGTTTAGTATATCATATGCAACTGCAACTCTGATCCTGCATGAAAAAAAAAACTATTAGATCTTGAGAATATAAACTTTCTTCTCTTTTTAGTTAAATAAATTGTTGTGATGGTCTAAAATATTGTGAGCTATACATATAATGATTTTGCTCACCATGAGATGTGTTGTGAGAATGCATTGTTAAAAAACAGTGAAAAACCTTCTTTAATGAAGATGATCCACCATGAGACCATATGAAGGGCTGGGGGCATAAACTGCCTGTGTAGAGTTTTAGGTGTTTTTTTGCATACGTTATTTCTCGAAAACATAAAAGAAATCGGTGAAAAAAAATGCGGGACAATGTTTTTGAATCAAAATGCAGTTCACATGCAAAAACTTGGACAAATCCAAGTGAAATAAAAAAACGGCTGAAAATTCCACATAGGCAATTTATGCCCCCAGCCCTTCAAGAAGTTAAGCTCATTTGTATGCGTACCGTATTAATATTCATACGTGAATTATGTGAACATTTGTGAAGAGTAAAACTAAAACTGGACGTGAAATAATTGACGGGTAGAAAGGATTGTTTGATAGTGTGACATAGACTATAAATTTGGCAGTTAAAACATCGATTAAACTCATCGGATACCAAACTTACATGAGTGCTGGAGCTGTGGATCACTACTTATTATTATAAACTGCATTATCGGTTTGCCTTCCCGCCTGGTGATCGAAAGACATCATGAAAAGTCTGGAGATCCGCAAGTTTTTAACGCTTCTGAAAGAATCCAGTTAGCATTTTCTCTGTGCTTACCAAATCACGATGAGATATAAGCTTAAGTTGACTGTCGGGTTTTGGAGTACAGAGTAGAAGCCAGGCGGAAAAAGTCTGAAAACAACTCTCATCTCAAAAGCGGCACGTCGTTGCTAGTCTTGGTCCATTTCTCAAAGGTTGTGGTGCTGAAAGCTGGGAAAGCGAGTGTGGTTTTTGGACTTTTAGGCGAAAACTGTATGTTTGAAGAGTCTTGTTGTTCACACTTGGAGCAGACAATGATCCCAGAATTCATTGCGGTCAAAGAGGGCGCTGTCTGAAGTCAAAAACTCTCGTGGGGGGCGGTGGGTTGGGGCAGATTATTACTTGTTTTCAGTAAAAACTCTACCTTATAAAATGACTTTGAAAACTGTCTAGCTGCTGCACCGAGGTTTCCATTGTTCATTAATTTTGAAGAGCGCATTTTTTGAAACCACTCATGACATGAAATCCCAGCTTGCTTTTACTGTTAGCCGTGAAATAGTTGGTCGAAACCAATCCTAAGACTTTGGAAACGCTACCGATAATTCATTCAGCACGAAGTGAAGTCTGCCCGTTTTCGATGAGTATCTTGAACACAATCCATGGAAAAGTTGCATTGGCGCGCACGGCAAACATTCAAAGCAATATTGCGATTCGACTGTGTGAATCAGATGTACGTAAACAACGGATGATAACGTGAACGATCACCGCAGTTATGAACACAACTTAAGCAGTAGTGAAACGAAAAACAAAAAACAAAAAAAAAAAAAAAAAAAAAAAACCGCTTGTATGGGATTCGAACCCACAACCTCTGCGAAACCGGTGAATTGCTCTAACATCCACGCTTGTTGGTTCGTAACATATCCGTGAGTGAGAATGAATATTTGGTAAGCACGCTGCCAAATTTTAACACATAAATCACTTTTGCGTTGATCGCCTCGGTTTTTTGCTTCTATGGAGGCTAATAAACTACAGGAAAAAGTATTATCACGCGAGATAAACATTTGTGCGCGACTACAGTCATTGCGATGAGACAATCCATGCGTGATAAAGGGATTGAATTTCATGCAAATTTTTTACGTTTTGGAGCCAAGTTAATTTCAGAAAAGGGTTAAGTATTTCTGTCAAATTCTTTCATTGTCGTCATTTACGTTAATTTTTATAAGATCTTCATTCCATTATTTTCCACTTGACAATGAAAATGAATCCATCAAAAACGTTCAACTGCCAAAACCACGCGCAATTAATTTACTACGCAACACAACGTTCTGAGTAAACGAAACACGACGGAAAACAGCGTACTCTTAGGACTCTTAGTTTTTGCCCTAGAACATCTGATTAACTCAAATTTTTGGTGTAGGTCACCAATAGGAGTTGTCTTGCCAAAAAGTTTCTTCAAGTCATAACAGCCGTCTTTAATATTTTGTGATTTTTCAGCCATCGGCAAACTTTTTGCGTACTGATTTAGAATCAACCGAGGTTTTGGTATGCTGGATTTAAGACAAACAACCGACTTTAGCGCTGTGTTATATCGGCCAAAGCCTTTCCGAAAGAACTTAGAGTCAACCAAGGCAACTAGGCGCTGTTTTCAACTCGGACGAACCCTTCAGTTAAGCTGATTTGGACTCAAACAACCGCGCTTTCTTTAACTTTAACGCTAGCGTTAACGTTAACATTAACACTAACCCTAACCATGTCCCTAACCCTATCCCTAGCCCTAGCCGAAGCTCTAACCCTAATGTTAAGTCCAACCTAAACCCAACAATAGCCCTGAATCTCTTCGGAGTGAGTGCTGTTTTCAGGTCGGACAAAATCTTTGCGCGCTGACTTGAGGTTAACCAAGGCTACTGTGCGCTGTTTTTTTTAAGTCAACCATGAATCTTGTGCACTGTTTTTGTGCCAAGCGAGCTTGTCGAGTGTTATGATTAAGCAAAAACGACACATTGCGCATTACGTCTAACTGAACAGAAACGTTCTGTGTCCTCTTAAATTGGTTACGAGCATTTGGCGCTTACTGGGTAGTCTTTCACTCAAAGAATACCCTTGGGCATTGTTTTCATGAATGTTAATTCATCAGTTCATCAGTCACGGATATGTTACGAACCAACAAGCGCAGATGTTAGAGCAATTCACCGGTTTCGCAGAGGTTGTGGGTTTGAATCCCGTACAAGCGGTTTTTTTTTTCTCGTTTTGTTTTGTTTTTGTTTTTCTTTTTGGTTTCACTACTGCTTTAAGTTGTGTTCATAACTGCGGTGATCGTTCACGTTATCATCCGTTGTTTACGTACGTCTGATTCACACAGACGAATCCGAGTACCGCTTTATATTGCTTTGAATGTTTGCCGTGCACACCAATGCAACTTTTCCATGGATTGTGTTACAAAAAATGCGCTTTTCAAAATTAATGAATGGAAACCTCGGTGCAGCAGCTAGACAGTTTTCAAAGTCATTTTATAAGGTAGAGTTTTTACTGAAAACAAGTAATAATCTGCCCCAACCCACCGCCCCCCGCGAGAGTTTTTTACTTCAGACAGCGCCCTCTTTGACCGCAATGAATTCTGGGATCACTGTCTGATCCAAGCTCTTCAAACATAGAGTTTTCGCCTAAAAGTCCAAAAACCACTCTCGCTTTCCCAGCTTTCAGCACCACAACCTTTGAGAAATGGACCAAGACTACCAACGACGCGCCGCTTTTGAGATGAGAGTTGTTTTCAGACTTTTTCCACCTGGCTTCTACTCTGTACTCCAAAACCCGACAGTCAACTTAAGCTTATATCTCATCGTGATTTGGTAAGCACAGAGAAAACGCTAACTGGATTCTTTCAGAAGCATTAAAAACTTGCGGATCTTCAGACTTTTCATGATGTCTTTCGATCACCAGGCGGGAAGGCAAACCGATAATGCAGTTAATAAGTAGCGATCTAAAGCTCCAGCACTCACGTAAATTTCGTATCTGATGAGCTTAATCGATGTTTTTACCGCCAAATTTATAGTCAATGTCACACTATCAAACAATCCTTTCTACCCGTCAATCATTTCACGTCCAGTTTTAGTTTTACTCTTCACAAATGTTCACATAATTCACGTATGAATAATTATTAATATGGTACGCATACAAATGAGCTTAACTTCATGAAGGGCTGGGGGCATAAACTGCCTATGTGGAATTTTTGGCCGTTTTTTTTTTTAATTTTGCTTGGATTTGTCCAAATTTTTGCATGTGAACTGCATTTTGATTCAAAAACATTGTCCCGTATTTTTTTCACTGATTTCTTTTTCGTTTTCGAGAAATAACATAATAAAAAAAAAACACCTAAAACTCTACATAGGCAGTTTACGCCCCCAGCCCTTCATTTATTGACATCTTATATCTTTGAAAGTAAGGTTTCTAAACTGTTTCTCTTTCTATTGTATGTTGGTGAGTGTGAATTTGCTGTCACAACAAAAAATGTGATATATCTGGTTCTACAAGGCACACAGAGAAGATTGAGTCAGCAAAATATGCTGTCTTAAATGCATTTCTAATAATGGTGTTTCTCTAGACCATTATCATTACATGGTGAAACTTGATAATAGCTACACAGTAGGTTAAATTTGTACCATGGTGTCTCTTCAATGTATTTCAAAGAACTTTATTTACAGTGAAAAAGGTCTATTTTATTGTAAAACTTTCAAATGTAAAACATACTCATTTCTAAGAAGCCGATAACTTGCACACCAGTATTGTGGTTGAAAAAAAAATTAACCTAAATGAAACTGCTTGACAGGTTAATGTCTGACAAACAAGTCTGGCTAGTGAAAAATTGGTTTTGGCAAGACTCTTTATAATTTTACATAGAAATTGAGTAGACTCAGCAGATGCCCAGAAAGATTTTTGTGAAAGAACAGAGAGAATTTCCGACTGCCGCGCATCTAGTGTTTTTAAAGCTGTGCCCGTGAGTGAAGATTCCAAAGAATATGCTTTTTATTCATGCACTAAAATACAAAAACCTTCCTTAAGAATCACTTGGGAGTTATGCCAACAAACATTAAATGCTCTGGGGAGGTTTGGACAATATGTTTTGTGGATATTTCCTGAGAGCTGATCAGTCACGTCACGCTCGGTGTGTCAGAACTTGAATATTAATTTTTGGAAGTGTTGAAACTATGAATATTTCACTCTATGCCCAGGCTCGACAGTTGCCTCTACTTCAAGCCCAAAGCAGTGTTTGAAATTGCTTGAGTTTTCTAAACAACTTCCTGATGTTTTTACACAAATTAAATGAGAAATTTTGTGCAAATTGGACATGAATTTCCCACTGCCGGGCATCTAGTATTCTGAAAACTGTACCCATGAGTCAAGATTCTAAAGAATATGCTTAATGCAAGCTCGGAGAATTTGTCCACAACAATACTAAACCTTTATTTAGAATCACTTGGCATTTCTGAACAAACACTAAATACTCTGGTGAGGTTTTGTTGATAATTTTCCAGATATTCATCAGGAGTTGATTTAGTGTGTCAGAACTTGAATATTTTCTAAGTGTTGAAAACATTGAGATTTCACTCTATGCCCAGTCACTTCTACTTTTAACCCAAGGCAATATTTGCAATTGCTTGAGATTTCTAAACAAATATATTATGTTCTTCGAGGAATTAAATGAGCTATTTCGAGAAAATTGGTCAAAATTTCTGACTGCCAGGTATCTAGTTTTTTTAAATTAGTTCCCGGCTGCTGGGTTTCTAGACACGTCGATTATAATAGAGGAGCTGCAGTGGCCCAAAGGGCCGCCAAGCGGAGCACCATACCTATAGAAACCTGTCAACTGCTTTTCTCATGGTAACCATGGCTAGCGGCATTGCTCGTGGGCGTCACCGTACAACGACGACGACGACAGAGTTGCCCAATATTTAATAATATCCTAATAATAATCATAATAATCCAACGTGGCAGCCATTCCCCACCTGGCCCAGCTGCCCAGCTAGTTTACAGCGTACAGCTTTGATACTGGACATCCATCTTATAGCCAATTGACACCTGCCAAAACAAGGTATCTGCTGACCAGTGTCACGTGACGATATCACAGGCTCAAGTTAAGACCTCATCGAGGTCAGCTGTATTTTTTAAGTTGACCACTGACCAGGTACTTGCTTTCGATAGCATCGCAGGTTCAAGCCAGGTGTGGGACACCCAAACCAAATCAAGGCTTAATTTTCGCGTGCTATCTGCGGCTTGTAATTTCATTCAGTCGGTTCCTTCATTTTGAGCAAAACAACTTCATCTTCAATCGAAGTTTGTCTTTAAATTCGCGTAAAAAGCATAAAAATCAAGAACTTGTCAAAAGATACTCCGGAAGGCAATTTTTCAAGTGATAAAAGGAAGAGCAAAAGATTTTTCTCAGGAAAAGCTTCAAACTTGGATCGATTGTGTGGTTGAAAACAAAATAATTCAACGCTTCAAAGGGCTTTCAATTTTTACTGTAGCATCTTGCATCTTACCAGTATTAATAGGAGGAACGAGTAGCTCAAACACTGTGGAAGAAGCTCTTTCTTTGGACAAACCGTTTGCTATTTTTGTGGATACTTGTTTTTACTTTCAAGTGATAGAAACCTCTACAACACAGGACAGCGAGGTAAATTAAATAAATCAAAGCTTAACATTTGATTTAATCGTTGTTACATTTGTTCAGGAATGAAACTTGTATTTTTCTTTGCCTAGTTCCTGTACGGCTTTCTCCCAGGCCATCGCAATCAATTCGTTTTGGTGACATATCCGAGGTGAACAGCCGAGGAAAGCCTAGACAAAAACAGAATGTGCATGTGCTTGTTTCATTATGAGAATGGCGGTTGAAGATGACAGACTGTATACAAAGTTGTACTGTCAGAAACAGCGGCAAATTATGGTTTCAAAACCCTTGCAGTGTAGATCAGTTACTGTCCATGTAAGTTCCTGTAAATTTAACACATCACCCACTTGCGATCGATTTTAGCTCTCACTTTTGAGCTAATTTATATTGAAAATGAAGATTTGTTGTGCTCAAAACCTTCCACGATGGAAACTGTACGTGCTGTTGCAGAGCAGCCTCGTTGATGCTATTTGGGACTAACGAGCATCACCTGAAACTCAGAGTCCGAACTCTTGCTGAACTTGCCAAATATAGTTTTATTTTTTATGTAGGTGAAAGAGAAGTCATCGCTATTATGGAATCAAAACCGAGATTCGAATGGAAAAAAAATACCTCAGGTTACAATTTCATTTTACGTGTTCATTACCGTCATTTCTACCTGAAGGATCCTTTAATTTTCTGCAAATGATGAAATTTAATTTCAGTTAGCTGACGGCTACTTGGTATAATTCGTCACGGTTAGCTCAGGATGTGAATGTGTCATTTGAGTTCATTCAATTAAACCGACACTTGTGAACTGCAGTTTCACGCATGTTTGATAATTTAGTGCCGAGTTTGGTTCTTCATATTTGTTGATAATTCAAGTGAAGTGTCGCTTAATGTATGCTCGAGCAAGTTTTTAGAAGGGAGTAGATGTGACTTTCCAAAATGAGAGTGTTTTGGCAGCTAATTATTTAGTGCCAACAACAACTGAGACATTTGTCTCACTTTTCGGATTTTTGTCTAGGCCTCGCTTTTTTGCCCGAACCACGTGATCCGAAATGAATTGACCGAGAAGAAACAGAGAGAGGGCTAGGAACTAGTCAATATTTTTCTCTCAACTGGAGATAAATAACAATCATCTGTACTCATTTTGGATGCAAAGAAGTAGTTGAATTGTTTGTTTGTTTTGTTATGTTGTTTTCTTTGCAAGCGAACGAGTTGTTTTCCTCCGCTTGGTTGACTGTTTTTCGACCTCGGTGCCTCAACAGCATTAAAAAACTTTTGCCCTTCTGTTTGATGGTTTTTTGATTGTTAAATTTCTTTTGGAACAAACATACACGTCATGTATTGTTTTCTTGTAATGTTTCAATGATTTGAGGTTTTTGAACCGCAGTCAATTCCTGTTGACTGCTCTAAACATAAAATATTGGTGTAAGGAAAGCCATGCAAAGTTGCTCAATACCAGAAAAAAAAATCTTGGAGCTCCACTTTTATGTACCTATCAATGTTAGTCCCGAGGGGGGATACGGAATGAGGTGGGGACTTTGATCAATATCTCCTGCCCCAGGTGGGGAATTTTGACAACTTGAAGAGAATAGCGGCATCATGAAAGAACTCCCCATGAGGCACAGACAAGATGGAGGAAAGAAAGGTGATGAAAATTTGCCCAATCTAATCACTGTTGTTACCGATAAACCATCAGTTTCTTCCAGTGTTCTTTCATTCCTGTTGTTAAAAGAAAAAACTGTGATGTTTTAAACCTGGAGTGTGTGTATTGTTTAAGTATTTAAGAGGTCAACCTCTTGGATCTTAATCCCTACAGTAGGGAACTTTGAACTCAAAACTTTACCCAAGGGTGGGGAGGTTTGACACTAAATTTCCACTTCAGATCAAAGTCCCCACCCCATCCCTTATCCTCCCCCCCCCCCCCCCTCGAGACTAACATTGATAGGTGCATTAGCCTTGGCTAAATCTAAATATTGCAGTCAAGTTAGGTCAAGCGTACCCCGCTAGATTACATTAATGAGTTGATTATTTGAACATTGAACCTGTTAGTTGTTTCGAATAATGCAATAATTTTTTAAATATTCAAATCAAACTTCAATTTCTGATTGGACTAAGCAAACAAAAGATGCTCCTTATATGGGAAATCAAAGCGTACCACATGGCGTCCAACAGTGAGTGGAAGTGATAGGTGAAAAACAGGCAGGTACAAAAGTCAGACCGGATCAACTCGGACCGCCAGTCCGGGTCGGATCAACTCAGATCAACTCGGATCGTCTCGGATCATGAAAAAAACATAAAATAAAATGAAATTGAAACTTTTACCCAGTTGAAGGTTAAAGTTCTGGTCAAAAATGGGCCAAATTAAGAAAGACTCGCGACATTTCCCCGTGTCATGCTGTGTAGTCAAGCCGCCATTTTGTATTCTAAGTGCCATTTCCTCTCAGACTCGTCTCGTGTTCATCCATCCCTGATCCTGCCGTGTCGATCTCCACGATCATGGACCCAGATGAAGGTAACTCTTTCTCAATGAATTTGTATTTGTATCCACCAAATAGATAGTTTCAGTCATAACCCATTTCTGTTACGCTGTGTGATTTTGCAGAAAGCTTCCATAAGCTTTTATCTGTTCGCCCTCGTAAGTCTGTCTCAAGGAAAAATTTCAACTTCAAAAAGGCAGACTTCACTGAACTGAATGAATTATTGAAGTATATTCCATGGAATTGTGCTTTCTTGGAAGAGGATGTGGACATCTGTACTGAAAGAGTTAACGACTTATTACTAGCTGCTGCTGATTTTGTGCATTCCAACCTTTACTGTGAAAAAGAAAATTAATCCTCCATGGATTACCAAGGAAATTCTTAATTAGATCAAAAAGAAAAAAAGGTTATGGAGAAGACTAAAGGCTCATCCATCAGAAGTCCTTAGCCAAAAGATTAAAGAGTTACAAAGATCCATCAAGCAGTTAGTAAGATCTGAGTATAAAAGATATCTAGAGCATCTGTCAAGTCAACTGAAGGTAAACCCAAAACGATTTTGGAGCTACCACTCAATTAAGTCGAAATCAAAATGGCTTCCTGATGTAAACACCTACAACGAAAGATCTGCGATAAAACCTCAAGAGCAAGCTACCTTATTCAATATTCACTTTCACTCAGTTTTTTGTAAACAGAGTACTGGGGTACCGGCTCCAATACAAAGTGACTTACAAGATCCAAGTACTGAGGTCTTTATCAACCATGTGACATCTGACACTAAGGAAGTTCAAAAACTACTTAGCTGTCTTAATGCTCACAAGTCTTGTGGAGTTGATAAAATACCTGCTCGTTTACTTAAAGAGACTGCTGACACATCTGCAGTTCCTCTGAGTATGCTCTTCAATTTATCGTTCAAACAGGGACGCCTTCCTAAATTATGGAAATAAGCTAATATTACACCCATTCATAAGGATGGTGATCGAGAGCCAGTATAAAATTATAGAGGCAATTCACTCTTAACTGGGAAATGCCAGGAGAGAATTGTGTACAATGCTATTTATAATCAAGTTATTAGATTCATACATGATTCTCAACATGGGTTCCTCGCTGGTCATTCTTGCACTACTCAACTACTCTTAGTACATCATGATTGGTTCAAAGTCTTGGACAGGAGAGGTCAAGTTGATGTAGTATTTATAGACTTTTCAAAGGCTTTTGATCTTGTCTGTCATAATATTCTATTAACCAAACTTTACAAATATGGTGTCCATGGAGACTTGCTCAATTGGTGTAGAGATTATTTAACAGAACATCAACAGCGTGTAGTGGTGAAAGGAGAGACTTCTGACTGGTTAACCATAACCTCTGGTGTCCCACAAGGTTCTCTGTTGGGACCATTATTCTTCATAGTATACATCAACGATTTACTGGGGGTAATTAGTAAGGACAGGTCAATTGCTTTGTATGCTGATGACAGTAAAATATATAGGGTTATTAATACTCAAGAAGATCTATCTACTTTTCAAAGTGACAGATAAAATTTCAGATTGGTGTAAGATGAATAAGATGAGACTTCATACCAAGAAATGTAAGATCATGCGAATAACCAGGAAAAGTCACCCTTAGCTGGGGAGTATAATATTGAAAATTGTTAATCTGTATAAAGATTTAGGATTATTTGCTGCTAGTAATCTTTCATGAAACCAACATGTAGATAAAATAACTGCTAAGGCTAATAGGGTTTTAGGGTTGGTTAAGAGGACTTGTAGGGACTTAAATGATATTGATACCATGAAAACACTTTATTGTAGTCTTGTGGGACCTTTATTAGAATATTCATGCGAAACTTGGAACCCTCATACTAAATGTAACATTGATAAATTGGAGGCTGTTATTTAATAGGAGGTTCACTAGAGATGTCACTTTTTTTTTAAATGTAATTAATGGACATTATGATATAGACATTTCAAATAAGTTCATATTTTGTAAGGACAGAAATACAGGTTATGACTTGAGGAAAAATGACACACAGGACCTTGTTCCAAATTTTAGCAGAACTAATGGTCTTAAATATAGTTTTTTTAACTGTATTGTAAATGAATGGAATGGTTTACCCAATCATATTAGGGAATCAAACAGTATTGCAACTTTTAAAAAGAATGATTGTTTTAAGCTTTATTAAGGATAACTAGAACATTTATATTTCTATTTGTATATATCTTTCTTGTATTTTAATTAGTAGGGGCATCCCTAGTATGGTGCATTAGCACTTTTGGTTGTCTCCTTCTCCGCAACTCCTTTTTTTTTTTAATAGTAGTGTTAGTTAATTTCATTATTTGTTTGTTTGTAATGTAGTGAAGTGAATCTGTAATAAATAAATAAGAAAGAAATTCGCTTTACTTCTGTTTGGCTCCTTATTTGGAGAACAGGAAGTTAGCTAATCATTAAGCAAAACGTGGCCTGCTTGACGACAAGGGATTTCAGTGCAAAATGGTTATGCGAACAAACTTAAACATGTTGTTCAAATGCAACTAAATACCCTTTGGAACGCCGTTTTTATGTTTAGAATCTCGCTAATTATTGAATAATGTGTAGTGAGTCATTTTTGGGAGTGTAACTTTGGATCAAGGCTTCGTTTTGTCGTGATATTAGGATGCAGACATGGCCGCTACTGGCGGTTGCCATGAGGAGTGAAACGCAATCCTTTTGAAACTATCATTTTGGTGGACGGATGCAAATTCACTGACAAATTTTACCTTTATCTGGGTTCATGATCGTGGAGATCGACACGGCGCCGCGGGATCAGGGATGGATGAACACAAGACGAGTCCAAGAGGAACTGGCACTTAGAATACAAAATGGCGGCTTGACTACACAGCACTACACAGAGAAACGTTGCGAGTCTTTCTTACTTTGGCCCATTTTTGACCAGAATTTTAACCTTCAACTGGGTAAAAGTTTCTATTTCATTGAATTTTATGTTTTTTCATGAGAGACGAGATGAGATGATCCGAGTCGATCCGAGTTGATCCAACCTGGACTGGCGGTCCGCGTTGATCCAGTCCAACTTTTGTACCTGCCTGGTGAAAAACGGTATTGTAAATGTTATTATCGAGCAGTTTCTTTTCTTTCTACATCCCATAGAGCTTGTACAAGTCTTATTCGTGATAAAAGGATTTCAGGCGAAGTTCTAGCAAGTTTTCTCGTCAATATTTTTGGTTGTTTACAACGCTGTACGCTATCAGCTGTGTTTAATTTCGCTCCATACAAATTTATTATTTTTAGGATTCCTCGGAAAGAACAACATTGTTGGATTTTAAAGGGCTTTAAAATGTGTGCTCTATTAAAAGAGATGACAGAATTAAAGTCTCGTTGGTCGAACGCGTTTTTCAAACACATCTACGGACATAGTCCAATCAGCAATTGAAGTTTGATTCGAATATTTCAAAAATGATTGCATTATTAGAAAGGACTAACGGGTTCAATATTCAAATAATCAACTCATTAATGTACTCAAGGTGGGTACGCTTGACCTGACTTGACTGTAAGCTGACATCTACAGTCGCTAACATCATGTTCTCTTTGGTGCGAAAAAGGCAGCCAATGAAACCTTTATGAATTAGTTTCTTATAAATCGTTTCTCATACCCATACGAACTAAGTAATACCTTACAAGGCTATGTCCGCTTGAGTTGTCCTCAGGCTGTGTCCTTCGCGGCTAAACTACAGAATACAGGGCCACTTATTTACATACCACTGAATAACAATAGTTTCCATTGTTATTTGCTTCGTTCTACAAAAGCCTCTAGCACATGTTAATGAGGTGGATCAAAGTGGCCCTGTATTCTGTAGTTGCTCCCCTTCGTTCAGCGACGCCGCCATCTTGAAAATGTGAAACCGTACCAGTCTTTTTCGGACTAGTAAATAAATACGTTGTTGTTGTTGTTGTTGTTGTTGTTGACTAGTACCGCGTTGAAATTAGATGCATATGTCATGTAAGCCTTCGTAAAATGTCCCTGGGCCCAGAGCATCCTGCAATACTTGTATTTTTCTGCAGTTGTAGAACATGTAGTAAATTTTGAGGAGAAAGTGTTGCCTTTGTAATGACATCTGCAGATGGTTAGACTTTCTAGTTTTCTTGGATAAGGACGATAAATCGTAGGCCCCGTCTCACAACTCTTCATATAAATTGATTCTGTGGAACGTTAAAGAACCCACACAAGTCGAAAAGCGGTAGGGGACGTAGTTCCCGGTGTGGTGGTCTATCACTCATCTGATAAATGCTCGGAGATACTAGTTGTAAAAGAACCCACACAAGTCGAAAAGAGTAGGGGACGTAGTTCCCGGTGTGGTGGTCTATCACTCATCTGATAAATGCTCGGAGATACCAGCTGTAAAAGAACCCAAACAAGTCGAAAAGCGGTAGGGCCCCTGACGTAGTTCCCGGTGTGGTGGTCTATCACTCATCTGATAAATGCTCGGAGATACTAGTTGTAAAAGAACCCACACAAGTCGAAAAGAGTAGGGGACGTAGTTCCCGGTGTAGTGGTCTATCACTCATCTGATAAATGCTCGGATATACCAGCTGTAAAAGAACCCAAACAAGTCGAAAAGAGTAGGGGACGTAGTTCCCGGTGTGGTGGTCTATCACTCATCTGATAAATGCTCGGAGATACTAGCTGTAAAAGAACCCACACAAGTCGAAAAGAGTAGGGGACGTAGTTCCCGGTGTGGTGGTCTATCACTCATCTGATAAATGCTCGGAGATACTAGCTGTATAAGCTACTCTAAAATCCGAGGGTAACTAAAGTATATGTATATAGACAAAACGGAAAATACTCCTTCGCTGTGTGGCACTTAACAACGTTAAGGTAAATGGGAGTTCACTTGAAGTAAACAAATAGTGCCGTGTTTTTATGATAATTTTTAATTCCAAAGTTTTTCGACTGAAGAAGGGCCAAGCCCGAAACGTTTGGAATTATTATTATAAAAGCATGGCACTATATGTTTACTTTGAAGTGAACTCCTATTTACGATATGTGTGTATGTATGTATGTGGCTGTAGTAGCTGTGGAGTATGTAGTAGCTATAGCATCTGATGTGCAACAACAACAACAACAAGCTTAAGGGCCTGTTTACTATATGAGGTTTTCCAGCCCGATTAGGCGGGCTGGTCCGATTTACCGGGCTGGATCGGCTCATGCCTTATTTCTTCATAAACTTTTGGTTAGGTTTATATGAGGAGGCGGGCTGGCCTGCCTGCCGAGATCTCGGCTCAAGAAACCGACATCTCGGCAGGCGAGCCAGCTCGTCTTCTCATATAAACACAAACAAAATTTATGAAGAAATAAGGCATGAGCCGAGCCAGCCCAGTAAAGCGGGCCAGCCCACAATTAGAAACTAATCGCAGTCTAGTAAGTGGTAAGCACTGGCAGAGAAGTCAAATTATTATATATTATTGGGTATTTAGAAGGTACAGTTTGTATTACTTGTAAAAGTGGTTATACGATATATATTTTTTAATTCAAAGGGAATAATTTCCCAGATTTTAGATGCAACAAAAGAAAAAGTGGCAACTCCAAAGTTATTATTTATCCTTGGTCTGTGAAAGTTGAGGTTAGTGACAAATCTGGTGTTTTAGCTATGGGTCTCAAAGGCTTGTGCAAGGGTTCCAGAGAAGTGAGAATCTAAACGGTGCGGGTCCAATAATAGAAGTTTTATAGCAAAATTGAACTTTTATTATTCCAAAACAAATAAGAAATAATTAGGTGATAACAAATTAAGAACTTTTATTTAAACTTTTGTTATTTTAACCAGGTAACAAATAATTAGCTGATAACAAATTTCAAATTACAATTACTTAAATTTTGTAAATGTTCATTTATTTTTTCATCAAGAAAAAAAAAATGTTTGCTAGAAGTAATAAAAGAAATTTCAAACACATCAGTCAACCAATTGGCAAGCCATTAACGTTGAAAGCTGCTATTGTGACGTCGGTAAATGAACTGTCAGCTCTGATTCTATCCGGTGGTTTTAAATTGATCCAATGTGGTATCTTATTTACGCATTCCTGTTTTGGACAAAAAATTTTGTTTCTGTAAGGAATTCTGTTCATAGCGGACTGACACAAGGCCCTTTGACGGTGACGGTAACTTCATCTTCGTTCTGTATTTTTACACAAGCCCGGCATCTTGGTGCTTGTCCTGTGATGTCCTCTTTTCTTTTTTTTTTTATAGAGTCCAGACTTGTTGGTTTTTGCTTTGAGGGTCAGTTGAAAGCAGGTCCTGTATTATTGATCTTCTAGTCTTTTTAGTGGCCTTTTAATCTACAAGGTTCTGTGGTATAGAAGAAAATGCATTTCCAACAATAGACAAGGCCTGGTCGCCCTGGTCATCAGTTAGAAACAGCTGGTGCAAGAGATAACTGTTTTCTGGCAATCGACAAATGTTAAGTAATGTCCACATGCTATGTGTACATAGTTCTTTTCCAGAATTCTTCATGAAATCTGTACAATCACGGGAGAGACTTTTTCCGATTTCTTCTTTATGATTAGAATTTTTTTCTTAGGTTTACTATGATGCAGGCTCTATGATAAACTGTGGAGGAGTCTATTGACGTTATTCTGAGCTCTTCCTTCTCTCGTTTTACCGTTTGCAGTCTATCGACAAAGGTTTTACTAGGAGTTGGTCAGTAACGACCTACTCGTGTTCCAGTAGACTTCGACGTTTGACTGACACTAGCATTGTGCCGATTATAGGGTTTGCAGGGCCCGCGCAGCAAGTTTGCAACTGCGGGGGCTCACTTCGAGCGTATTAACGCGAGTGAACAAGTGGGTTCGGGGGCATGCTCCACCGGAAAATTTCTAAGTTTAAATTTAAGTCCACTGAAATGGCTGGAAATGCATTTGAAACGTGGTGTGCTGAAACGTTAAATAGAATGTAACTTCGATTTTTCTTAGTTTAACTTGCTTTTTACTGCTGAAAAGTGGGGGGCTTAGGCCCCCCAGCCCCTCACCCCGCGCAGTCCTTAGTTTGGGGCTAAAAATGGTATTTTTAAACCTCAGCAGGATAAAACTAGTCCATTTAAAAAATCGATACGTGTTATGTGGAATAACTTGTTTTTCTAAATACCCTGCTTTTTACGCACCCGCGACATTTCGCTGCCGTTTAAAGTCTCCTCCCCACAAACGGCTGCTTTGATCCGAGCCGCAAGTCTACCAATCAGGTATCACTAAATCAACAATGACCTCAATCTTCGCGCGAAATCAACATTTTGGAGCTGACATTATTGCGCAACCTTGGGATGACCGTAAACAATTTTACGACTATAAAGCGAGGTTTAGTTTCCGTTTTTTCTCTCCGAGTTTCTCGTAAGAAATGTCTGCAATCATGTGAAAACTGAAATTTGGACGTATTTCGGACTCCACAATTCACTGGAAATGTGCAAACAAGTTCTTCGTGAAGCAACATGCGCAGATTGCAAGATTTTTCTTGCCTTGCGTTACAGATGATGTCATTTTTGTCTGCACTGTTAAAAAAAACCAAGAACCAATCAGCGCATGAGAATAATGGCGGTTATTTTAATTGCAAAACAGGAGTTTTGTTCAAAATGAATAACCAACTAAATATAAAAACGGTATGTTCAGCCAATCAGGACAAGTATTTTTGGCGCTCAACCAATCGGGGAAGAGTAATTTTGCCCTCGTTAGGAGCGGCACTAAGAAAATATGGCTTTTGTCTCAACCAATCAGCTTTGAGTAATATTGCCCACTACATTATAGAGAGAAAAAAGCAGTTTGTGTTTCTATAATCTGTATTTCACGGGTATAATTCGTACTATTGTGTATAGCAGTTTGAGGAATAACCCATTTTACTTGGTGTAACGATACCATATTATTCATTTTGCAATGTGTAGCACAGGGATACCATACACACCCATTTGTGAGGGGTGCACTTGCTTCAACTCCAGTTTCTCGCATTGCGTAGAACCACAGAGAGCAATACCCAAATGAATTTTAAAAAATACTAAAATGCTCATCAACTTCTGTGTGCTACCATCGTCGTATTTTTTTACTATTGACCCAATTCAAAGTTATTTTATTTTACGATAATTAGCTTGACCAGCCTCGTCAGCAGGTTAAAACTTCGACAGAATTTTAACTTTAAAGTGAGGTTAGTAGGGCTAATTAACATACAAAAGAGAAATCAAATCATCTGCGCCATTAAGAAAAAGGTCTATTATTTTATAAGGAAGCCATCACACGAAGTGAAAGTCCCTTTCACAATGGCACCCAACAGATTTACTCTTATATTTTTACGATAGTTAGCCTTACTATCCTCGTTAGGGACGGCCCATTATTTTTCCGGAGGGTGGGGGTGGTATGGAAAATATTGAAAAAATTGTTTGCAGGGCCTAAAAAGACAAAATAAATTGCTTCCAAACACAATATGTATAAAAAGAAATAGTTTGCATGGAGGTCAGAGAAACTTGTAACCTGTTAATGAAAAAAAAAACCCTGAAATTTAGACTAGAAGTATGTAGTTGTTTGTAGACAGGATACAGGGTTCCACTACTGCAGAATAGCAGAAAAGCCTGCTACTCCCTTTGCGTGTTGCCTGTCGTATGCTCTTTATTTGCGCCAGTAGCTGCGTAGGAATTAAAATGGTGAGTGAAACAACAAGCTATTACTAGGAGCTTACATGTCTAACATAAATTGGGTATAGCTTTTCTGAAATTTTCTTCGCAAAATAGTTTAAAATATTGCGCTTTTCAATAACACAAGGACTGGACATTTAAAATTCAAGCAACGGTTTGGCTTTTCACTGCCGCCAATCATCATACTGTACGTCTCAGAAAACGAAAAAGATGACTGAGCTCAGAGGTGTCGAAAGGTAACGTTCGCGGGCAGTGATTGGTGGATTTCGATCCGCTTTGTAGATTTCTCTTTTTCCAATTCGCTGTTCGCCGCCGTAAAATATTAAATTAAATAATGATTGACGGCAGCAAAAAGGGAACCTCCTTTTTGTGTCAGAACGTGATTTAAAAAGATCGAAAAAAAATTGTTTGCAGGAAGGTGTTGTTCGAAAAAAATGTTTGCCGAGGTGCATACAAACAAACAAAAAGTTTGCAGAAGGAAATTTTTCATACTCCCCCCTTCCAGAAAAATAATGGTCCGTCCCTTAGCATGTGCAAAGTTTAATAGAATTTTGACTTTAAAGTGAGGTAAGTAAGGCTAATTAACATTAATTTATTATGGTAACATATTCTTTATTAAATCATTTCAATAAAACAGAAAATACAAAACCCAGTAAGTGCCATGTTTTCACTCCCTTTTTCTGGCCTCATATTGACTTTTTTTTTTTTTTTACTTTTTTGACGAGAGTTTTGTCGACATTTTTGTCGAGATTTTGAATGGCTTTTCAGTACTTAGATCCGGGCCAAAATGGTTGCCTTTGTCATTCTTATTGTATTTAGTCTCAAAACGTGGGCAAGCGAGACTGTACGGCTTCCAAACTATATTCCCACATTCTAAGAGCACTCTGGTGGGCATAATGACATCGTCGAAAGTTATTTTCGTCTAGGGCTTGACTGTACAGAGATTCTCTTCTATCTCGTATTATTTCATGGCATAATCTTAAGTCTTAGACAGTTGAAAAGGGTCTTGAAAGCTACAGGACTTGGAAGAAGAAGAAACCCTAGCGATTAAAGAGAGGTGTTACAAGCGGTGAAGGAAGAACTGCGGGGAAGTGGAAGTAGCAATGGTTACAGACAAATGACTCAGCCACTTGTGATTGACTACGGACTTGTTGTGGACAGAGAAACTGTATGGGAGATATTGAAAATCCTCGACCCTGAAAGGGTAGAGCTAAGGGCAAGGCGTAGTATTCAGACAGTACAGAACCAAAGGACCCAATCATTTGTGGCACATAGACAGCTACGATAAATTGAAACCCTTTGGTTTCTGTATCTACGGTTGCATCGACCGATTTAGTTGGAGAATTTTATAGCTTGATGTTGGCCCCACGAACAATGATCCTTCTGTTATTGGTCAGTACGTTTTTTGACTATGTCCGACAACTTGATGAAACAGCAAGGGTTATAAGGGCTGACCGCGGAACAGAGAATGGCTACGTTGCAGCACTACAAAGATTCTTTAGGCGAAATGCACAGGATGGCTGGTCAGGGGTAAAAAGTTTCATGTATGGAATATCAGCATCCAACAAACGGATAGAATCCTGGTCAGTGGAGTACACTGGGAAAAGACTGTACCAAGTGGTGGATAGACTCTTTCAATTAAGGATACGAGAAGCGATGGCCTTTATAGTGATGATGACAGTATTGAGGTAGAAGATCTGCGAGATGAACTTCAAAGGGTAGCCAGATTGTGATCAACAAACGTGGAGTCCCCTTCCGGTTTTTTCTTCCGGAAGTATGAAATACAAGAAATTTTGTTAGTGAGGTTGATTTGGACGAACTGGAGCTTGCAGAGGAAAGATGCTGCAACCGACCTCCGCAGAGTGGTTGGTGTGAAGAATTCCTTGAATTACTGAGCTGGCATAATAATGGGGGAACAAAATTTGCAGCTTCCTCGCACAGCCGAAGACGCAACAAGGTTGTACCTCAACCTGCTTAAGGACATAGAGAAAATTTAAGAGTGACCTGCATCAAGAATATAACATAAAATGTGTGATCATGAAAGCTTCATAGAAGCTGTAACAGAACAGCAGAGACACTTGTACGAGCATTGTTTGTACCTATTTATGCCAATACTTTTCGTCATTTCGGTATTGAAGACAGAAGCGAAGGACCAATTATATGTGATTATTGGGTGACCATAGATAGAGAGGAGCCTCGATATTCCACCCCAATATACCCCACCCCTTATATAAGCACGGTTACCCAGTTCCCAGGCACTTCTTTCTATCCGTGTTACCGTGGGTTTCAATGTAAAACACTTATATATTTCATAACCGGTAAAATGTTGCATAATGACCACAATGGTTTGTTGGTCTTATGTTATGTTATGATCTATGCTATGTTATTACGTGTTAATAGTGCCCTTCTTACATGATGGTTTTACGTCATGTCTTATATAAAGACGCTGACTCGTCTTACTGTTGCTAAATGTTTAAATTGATTGTTGTGAAATGCAACCCACTTAACTAATTGAGTTTTATAGCGTATTTTCTGTCGTGTTCACGTGACGCACCATATATGGCGATAAAGCAACTGAATAAGATTAAAGATATAATGCGGGGATAGAACACTCACGTAGCAAGAGCGTTGTAATGAAGTTAGTTAGTTCCCTGTTAAGGTGTTTCGCGCAGTTTATGACCATTATGATGGGACTATCTATTGTTATTTATATATATGTAAAAGCAAAAACCTGTTTTCACACCATTCGTGAAAAGAAAGACACAGAGAGTGGGCTGTTACAGTCAAACCGGATTAATTTAATTAATTTTTAATTAAGAAATTTCTATAGCGCATTTTCCTAACGCCCAAATGTGCTTTACAAAGTCATATAAATTATAATTTATACAGTAAAAACTACAAATATAATAATAATAATAATAATAATTAAAGTTCTTAAAAACGCATTCTACATATAAATGTCTCGATGCTTTTTACAGCTAAAAGAAAGAGCTCTCACGAAACAGGTACGTTTTCAAAGCCCTTTTAAAACTATTAACAGAGTTACCTAGTGTAATTGCAAGCGGTAGCTGATTCCATAACTTCGGAGCAATTGCCGCAAAAGATCTATCTCCGTAAGTAACTGTAGCAGTCTTCGGGATAACTAGGAGGTTGGAATCGCTAGAACGAAGAGAGCGACAGGGAGTGTAATGATGTAAAAGTTCGTTAATATACACCGGGGCAAGGCCATTAAGAGATTTGTACGTAAGCAACAGTAACTTAAAAATTATTCTGTCATTTACAGGAAGCCAGTGCAACTTTTTTAAAACAGGAGTAATGTGATCAGTCTTCTTCATGCACACAATTAATCTTGCCGCGGTATTCTGCAATCTCTGAAGTTTCTCAATTTCACGAGAGGGAATTCCATAGAGCAAACTATTACAATAATCCAATTTCGATAAAACAAAGGCATGGACAATGCGCTCAGTATCCGCTTGCGAAAGATATTTTCTGATTCTGCCAATAAAATGAAACGAACGCGAAAGAGCGCGACAGGTATTGTTGACATGGGGAACAAAGGTGAGGTGTGAATCAAGCGTGACTCCAAGGTCTTTGATAACACTAGTAGGCTGAACGTAATGATCACCAACTTTAATCGAAGCAATCGGCTCAGCAGGTGAAAAACGCGAAGAGAAATGAATTATCTCAGTCTTCGACGGATTGCATTTAAGCATATTGCATAAATTCCAACTCATGATATCATCTAGACACAAACTGAGATTTTCTAGAGAAGCGATGCGGTTTCCTTTACGCATAAAAATGTAGAGCTGGGTGTCGTCAGCATACATCATTACGTCGAAACCGTGTGCGGAGATGATATCTTCAAGAGGGGCGATATACAACGAGAATAACAGCGGTCCAAGGGCGGACCCTTGAGGAACACCACACGGTAGATATCGTGGTCGAGAAACAATCTTATCGAGGGCGATGCATTGAGGACGACCTTTAAGGTATGATTCAATCCACCGAAGAACCATTTCGGAAAAGCCATAGCGATACCGAAGCCTATCAAGAAGAATAGCGTGGTCTATTGTGTCAAAAGCCGCGGACAGATCTAACAGCACTAAAAGAGCTTCGCATTTATTGTCAATTGCCTGATGTATATCATTAACAACTCGTAGAAGGGCAGTTTCAGTACTATGATGCTTTCTGTATGCTGATTGCATTTTAGCAAATAAGCCATTCGTGGTGAGATAACCCTCAATCTGGGAAGCCACTATTCTCTCTAATGTCTTAGAGAGAAACGATAGATTGGAAATAGGCCGATAGTTGGCAAAGACATCAGCATCGAGGTTGTCCTTTTTTATCAGAGGCCGAATCAGTGACTTCTTGAAAAAAGAGGGAAAAATGCCCTGATCCAAAGACACGTTCATGATATCAGTTAGAGTGGGCAACATAACATCAATGCAGTCCTTTAACAACCAAGTAGGTATAGGATCGAGAGCACAACTTTTACTTTTTGATGACTGAATGATAGTCTTGAGACCATTAGGAGAGACGTGATCAAACTGACTGAAGGAGGTAGAGCACGATACATCAGTCACACATTTAGGCCGCGAGGAGGGTTGTTGAGAGAGAGAACGTCTGATATTGATGATTTTAGATTCGAAGAAGTCGCCAAAACTCTCAACCAAATGTTCAAGAGAGTCATGTGTCGGTAGAGTTGGAGAAGACTTTACGCTGAACATACCATCAACGAGCTTGAAAAGCTGCTTCATATTAGACGTACTAAATTTGTCCTTCAAGTAATTGGTTTTCGAAACCTCCAACAAGCGATTATAATTGCGGCAGGCTTGATAGTAAATTTGCTTGTCGACTGATAACTTAGTGGATTGGAATTTTCTTTCACAGCGCCTTTTAACACGTTTTAATTCGCGAAGATCATCTGAGAACCAAGGCGCGTGTGGCCTAAGGGTTATATTCCTAGTTTGTTCTGGGGCGTACTTGTCAAGTAGAAGACGCAATGTGTTATCAAACGCAGTTATCTTGTCGTCCAAGTCATCAACTGGTTCCTTAGAGAAGGCACGGGAGATGTCCTTCCGAAAAGCATCAAGATCAATGTCCCGAGTCTTCCGACGCGTAACAGTTATACGAGTGGCAGGAGGCCGCGGTAAATTTATGAAGCACACAACCGCTAGATGGTCAGAGAGAAGATCTGGTAAAATTCTTGTATGAGAAATTAGAGTATCCATCTCGCGAGTGATGAGAAGATCCAAAGTATGACCCAAACGATGGGTAGGGCCATTAACATGCTGTTTCAGATCTGCAGAAAAAAGAAGATCGTGGAATTGTTTAGCGTTTGCATTTGCATTGTCATCAACATGAAAGTTGAAATCACCACAAAGAAGAAATTGATAGGATATAACAGTCAACTCCTCTAAGAACGCAGAGAATTCTGAGAAAAACTTTTCTACTGTAAAGCCATTTTTCCTGGACGGTGGAGGCCGATATACTGTCACAAGGCGAAAAACCTGACAATATAAAAGCTAAAAATCGAAAAAGGCAAAAGTCTAAAAGTCATAAAAGTCGAAAAAAAATCTTAAAGTTTAAAAATAGGCTTGTCGAAAAAGATAGGTCTTAAGCTTAGCTTTAAAAATTGGGACAGATGCGCTGCTTTTAATCTCAAATGGAAGGGAATTCCAAAGGTAAGGCGCACACACCGAGAAAGCCCTCAAGCCAATCGATTTGAGCTTATGCGTTGGCTGCTCCAGCAGAAGTTGGTCAGCAGACCTGAGAGCTCGCGTAGGAACATAAGGACTGATAAGCTCATTCAGGTACGTTGGAGTTACACCATGGAGTGCCTTAAAGGTGTACAATAAGATCTTAAAAATAATACGATGGCGGACGGGGAGCCAGTGTAACTCCCTAAGTAACGGTGTGACATGGTCAAACCTTCGCTTGCAAGTGATAACTTTGGCCGCCGCGTTCATAACATATTGTAGTCTTTGAATAAGATCATCCGGTAGGCCATAGAGGAGCGCATTACAGTAATCTAAGCGAGACATTACTAATGCATGCACTAGTGTCTTGGTAGAGTCAATACTAAGGCATGGGCGTATGCGACTAATGTTCCTGATATGAAAAAAGGCAGTCCTGCATAGTTCAATGACGTGTTCCTCGAAACTCATGGTGTCATCGAAGACGGCACCAATGTTCCGTGCACTAGACGTGGGCTCCACAGTAGTGTCACCCACAGTAATTGAATCTAATGGTGGCTTAGGGCGATGTTTAGCGTGGAGAACCAGGAGCTCAGTCTTATCATTGTTTAACCGGAGATTTTTCAGGAGCATCCATTTGTTCAGCTCACGCAAACAAACTTCAACCCTAGTGCGTGCAGACACAACGTCCTCCACACTAGTAGTCTTCATGCTAAGGTACAATTGAGTGTCGTCTGCGTACATGTGAAACCTGACACCATGGCGACGAAGGACAACTCCGAGAAGGGAAGTATAGACCAAGTATAGGATTGGGCCCAACACAGACCCCTAGGGAAGACCACAGGTCAGTTGACGATCAGAAGAAGGGGTATCTCTGATTTGGACGAACTGTGAGCGACTGGACAGGTAAGACTCAAACCATTTGTAGGCAGAGCCCTGCACACCAACGCACTGGGAGAGACGCGATAGTAGGATGCCGTGATCCACTGTGTCGAACGCTGCTGACAGGTCCAACAGTACCAACATCACACACCTTCCATCATCCAGTGCACATAGCAGATCGTTGTGCACTCGCAACAGAGCTGACTCAGTGCTATGGCCGACTTTATAAGCAGACTGGAACATTTCGTCGAGTTTGTTTTCTCGCAGATGGGAAATGAGTTGACTCGCGGCTACCTTCTCACAGCACTTAAAGAGAAACATCAGGTTGGAGATAGGCCTGTGATTCTTGTATAGTTGGTAATCAAGTGATGGTTTCTTGAGAGAGGGCCTGACAATGGCTCGTTTCATGTCAGAAGTCAACGTGCAGTTCTGCATAGAGCAGTTCACAACCTTCGTGATAAACGGGAGGAGCAGATCAAAACAGTTTTTGGGGACTGACGCGGGCATCGGATCTAGCATGCAGGACTTCAAACTCGATCTGGGGACCAGATCAGACAGTTCATCACATGACACCGACTTGAAGTGATTAAACTCAGAGCCACTGTACAGCACGAAAATTTGGTTTATCAACGGAGTTGATAATGTAAATTGACCACCGTACAGGGATTCGATTAGCTGACGTTTCGAGCGTTAGCCCTTCGTCGGAGCGAATCGAGGAATTGTGGGTTGTGTATGGTTTATATACAGAAAATGGAGCTACGCTATTGGTGGTAACATGGTAACGTGAAAAACAGGAATAAATTAATTGAATGAAAAGCGCTCGTTGATACCGTGGGGATTAAGAGTGCCAATTTGAAAGATCAGTTTTTGCTCGAGATTTTTACGGCTTTCCGTGGTACCTTGATGTAG
>JAEMWC010000227.1:435000-507500 GCA_016490735.1 Pachyseris speciosa
GATTTCTTCTTTTTGAATTCGTTTTACGTAAGGAGAAACCAACTGCATTATTGAGCTATCACTTTGCATAACAGGCTTAATTATTGTTTCATGAGAATCAGTGTTGCTTTGAGTAGGTCCTGGATTCTTCTCGACATCTGTACTTAGCTTGAAACTAAAACAATTAGTCATATGACTTTCACTATTACAAGAAAACAATGATAAATATCGACGTGCTTTACACTTTAGTTTCATTATGACGTGATAAAGCCGACTACTTAAAGACAACAAAGAAGTTTTCTTGGGCACAGTCACTTTAATTAAATAAAATATCTTTGGATCGTGTTTATGATTACATTTATAACGTGTATTATAAAGCTTTCTAACCTTTTTAACATAGCGATGCAGCTTTGAGGACTTCGGTATAAGAATCGATGAAATCCTTTTGAAGAGAAACTTTTTTAACACGCTACTCTTGTTCTTGAGACGTCTTAAAAATCGCAGTGAAATTCTGCTTGGTTCATGGGCACGTCTATAGCGCTTTGTAATAAACTTACGTTTTACAAGAGATTGATGTAAAGATAGTTTTGATATATGTTCGCTTTGATTCTCGATAAAAGGTTCACTCGCAAAATTACTGAATGCTGATTGGTCGAGAGGGGTATTTTTCCTTAAAAAACTTCTGGCGAGGACAAAATTACCTGCTTCCGATTGGCCGAGAGCCAAAAATACTTGCTACTTATTAGCCTGGCAAGTTGGTGCGAGTTTAAAATCTCAACTTATTCAAGCTCTAAGTTATAGCGACGCTAGCCCTTTCACAAGCACCTCACTGCTAACTCGGGCAAGCTGAAGAAAGGGAGCACTATAGTTTTTAAACGAGAGTAGGTCAAAAACAGTTGAAGAAGTTTGTCTGCGAATTCGTTTCTTGGACAAGCCGATTGCTATTGCAAGAGGTACACAAACAAACTTTTCGACAGTTCAGCATTAAAGCATTGCTTGACGTCTTCGTCATTTTCTTTTGAAACAAACCAACGGGAAAACTACTTATTGCCACAGACGTAATACTTACGGGATGCCGAGAAGGAGGTAAAAAAACAGTTGAAGTTCGTCTGCGATCTCCTGCCTTGGAAAAGCCGATTACTATCCTAACCAAGGTGATTTTCATGTGGTGAAAACCTCCACAGCACAGGTGAATCAAATTAGTTCACGAGATAAACTCTTGTTTGATCTCTAACTTAGATGCAAATGGCACCTCAGTTTAATCTCTTTTAGGGTACTAAAGAGAAACTGTTGAATTTGTGTGTATTGCTTGTGATCATGTGAGACGAGCGGACTGTTTTTATGGAGCGCCTCAAACGTTTTGGAACATTTTCCCCTAAGTTTAATATAAACACGTAATAGCAATGAGTAAACAGTGCGAGAGGAATCGAGGATTAATTCAACTTCAAGTCTCCTTGCATGTTAAGTGGCGCTTTTGTGAATAATTTCCTGACTTATTGAATGTTGTGTAACATGCGGACGCCTGAGGGAGCAACCACACAAGCCTGAGATTTCAGTTCCTAACTTCACGAAGTGTGTTAGAAAACTTTCAGATCAGCTGTTTCTGATTATACTATTAACATTTTGTTTGATTCGCCATAAAAAAAAAGCTTCTTTGTTTCGTAACCTAGCAATATGCCGTCAATTTTCGGGCACAACAGATATTCGGCTAATTAATTCTTGTTCTTGGTCGACTTTTCAATAGTTTCGCATCCATTTTCTATGCGCACCGTTACAATATACTTCCTTTTAAACGTTTCGAAAAAGGGTTACTACTTAGCTTCCATTAGTTAGTAGCCATATACATCATCTATGCTGTTTTAATTTCTGCAGTGTAGCTCGAAAACATTGATTTTTGCTTTTCTTGCCAAGAGGGCGCTCGCATGGCGCGCACGTTTTGTGCTCGATACCACATCATTTTCAGAACCTGTTTCTATGTAACAATTATATTATTAGTGTAAAGTAAACCCAGAATGGTGTCCTGTGTGATTATTGGGGGGTTAGGATTTCTGTATGTCAACATTTTCGTACCAACTGGTTTCATATAATTTTCTAGTCGGCTACTTGTGTTTTGATTAAATAAAATTAATCCTTTATAGTTACCTGATCTTGAAGCTTAGTCACTGGACTGCTGGGATCCTGATCAGTTTGGAGCTTCAACTGAACAGTACCAAGGCGTTGCTGGATATCTTCATTTTGAGACACCAGTTTTCTTTCCTCCTCGCGAAACTGTTTTACGAGTTCTTGCGTTCGTACCCGTTCACGAAACTGCACTCTTTCCGATGACAGTGTCACGGAGTGAATTACTTTGTAACTTAGGAAAGATTGCGATATGTCCGTGCCGTCCAGTAGGTGGATACAGTCTGGAAAGTCACGTCTCATCAAATTTTTCCAGAAGTAGTTTGAAGCGCAAAGGCTGTTGAAATATTTGCATGTTCGTCTGACACTTGATATGTCCGAAATACCGAGAAACAAAACAGTGTTCAGAAGCAAGTCTTCCGGTATACATAAAAGCGAGGCGGGCCCTTCAGACATTTTGCTTGACTTAGCGATAGAAACCCTCCGGTTTTCTTTTGCAAGAATACTTTTGTTTACACTGGGTTTTCCTCTTGAGTTCGCCTTTGCAAAGTATTTGGCTTCAAATTTCCCACTCTTTCTCCATCGTGTTAAATTTCTCATACAAGAGGCACGCAGACAATTTTCAACGTCCCGGTGAACATTTAAGCATCGCTTGACGTCTTCCACCTTTTCCCCCGAAACATTAAACCAACGGGAAGACGACTTAGTGCCACAAACGTGACATTTACGGGAAGCCATTTCAAAAGTTACCAGTTAGGAAACATTTGATGGTTTTTAATTGTTTTATTATCTTTGGCAACATTTACATTACGTTTCCCGCCAAAATGCGCGGCCGGCAGATAATGCGCGCGCATATTTTCTTCATTTTGCGCTGATAGCGATAGGCAATGATCGTCGTCATTAAGTTGACCGCCTGAAACGCTCGTGTTCTCAAAATCCTCAAAATGGCGAACATGAGTCCAACTGAGCCACCAATGCAGCTGACCAAAGTTACTATGACAACGATTTTGTCACAGCGGAAAGCGGGGCCCTGGAAACGAGACATTGAAAAAACGAAAGGAACAGACAGCATTTTATAACCGGTTCCAGCCTTTGGCTGGCCCCGGTAATAACGTATTTCGTCACGAACGCATATTCTTATGGTCTCTTCGATATCCTCGTTCGACTCGCTTGCCATATTGTTTTTCAGCACATTGCCGCCAAATGACTGCTAATGACATAATGCGCAACTGTTGCTGCGCAGAAGTTGCTGAATGAATATAAAAACTTCCTAAACGAATTTACATCGTTGGATGAATATAAAATTGTTGAGTGGAAAAAAATGTTGAATGGATATAAAAATAATCATGGAAATGAACCGATATGAAATTGTTAGAAGGACTAGAGTTGCTGAATAAAAATAGAAATTGTTGAATAGTTTGGAATGTGGACGGTTTTTGTTCCTGAATGAAAATATAGATCGTGAATGTATACAAAGTTCCTGAATTTTGCACCATTTCGCCAACCATAGCTATCTTTTCTGCGATAGATAGTGAGTAGAGGTTGTCAACAAAATGGCGCCCATTTCTTCACATGTCTGTGAGGAGGATTTGGTTAATTTATTTGTTTAGTTTTGAATGACTAGTAGATTTATACTAAAACAATATTATTCGCTCTCGATTTCTAAGCGTGATAGCAGATTTGGGTGCTATCACGCGATAGAAATCGAGAGCGAATAACCTATTTTTGAATTACTGTTTCCCAGGCCTCACAACGTAACAACTGCCTCGACCTATAACAGCCTACAGGCCTGAGCATGAGGGGCAAGTAGAAAAACCCTTGGGTGAAAAGAAAAATAAACTTTTATTATGGTAAGATATTTCTTACTGAATCTTTTGAATAAAACAGAAAAAGATTCAATACATCAAACTAAATCCAATTTTTTACTTGTGAAGTAAACATCAGTCAACGCAAATTTGAAACAATATACGGGTAATACTAAAGGCTTGTTCATAATTATTGGTACATACTGTCTGTCGATATAACATATTTTAAAGACTGGAGAGATTTTTCTTTCTCATTCGCTTTTTCATTTTTCCTACTTTTTTCACACTATGCAGTGTTTTCACAACTTTTGGAAGTAGGAGTTGCATTGTGTTGAGTAGGAGTTGCAAGGCCCTTCGGGCAGGGGGCATGCTCCCTGGAAAATTTTGAAATTCTAGACTCTTGTAGACGCATTTTCCAAGCAGTTTGAGACGCAAAATAGGATATGAAGACGGAAATAATAATGCGTTGTCTTAAATAGAGTACTTTGCTTTCGAAACCGCTGCCTACCAAACAATCTGAGTCTGTTGAACGTTCAAACGACGTATGCAAGCCGATTACAGCAATGTTGGAGCAAAATTTCAAGTTTATTTATTCACAAAGGCTTTCATGGACAGTTGGCTCTTTAGAAACAGCTTTATTTCAGAATCTACCCAAGGGAAAGTAGCCGTCGCAAATGGGAAGATTGCCGTTGGATGCGACGGCCGACGGCTCGTTTTGAAAACACTGCTATGTTCAGTTAAATTGTTTTTCCATGCTAAGCAATTATCTACACCCCTTTACTATTAACTACTTCTCATATGATTGTCATAATGTTCGAGAAGGAGTGGCTCACTGGGAAGTTCTTCTTGGCAAATCCAACAGGATAAATCCTGAAATAAGTGGGACAATTCATGCCTCTTCAAATCTCTAGCTAGTCTAAAACTCTTGTCACAGGTTTTGCATTTGTAAGGCTTTTCTTCAGAGTGCAATTTCTCATGAGTTCTCAAATGTGATAGTTGGCGAAAACACTTGTCACAGGTTTTGCATTTGTGAGGCTTTTCTCCAGTGTGGCATCTCATATGAATCCTTAAGTATACTGATGTGGTAAAACACTTGTCACACGTTTTGCAGTTGTAAGGCTTCGCTCCAGAGTGCAGTCTCTCATGAGTTCTCATATTTCCTGCCCTGCTAAAACACTTGTCACAGGTTTTGCATTTGTAAGGCTTTTCTCCAGTGTGGCATCTCACATGAGTCCTTAAGTGTCCTGACTGGGTAAAACACTTGTCACAGGTTTTGCATTTGAAAGGCTTTTCTCCAGTGTGGCATCTCATATGAATCCTTAAGTATCCTGATGAGGTAAAACACTTCTGACAGGTTTTGCATTTGTAAGGGTTTCCTACAGAGAGGCATCTCATATGACGCCTTAAGTGTCCTGATGTGGTAAAACTCTTGTTACAGGTTTTGCATTTGAAAGGCTTTTCTCCTGAGTGGCATCTCATATGACGCCTTAAGTCTCCTGAAGTGGTAAAACACTTGTCACAGGTTTTGCATTTGTAAGGCTTTTCTCCAGTGTGGCATCTCACATGAGTCCTTAAGTGTCCTGACTGGGTAAAACACTTGTCACAGGTTTTGCATTTGAAAGGCTTTTCTCCAGTGTGGCATCTCATATGAATCCTTAAGTATCCTGATGAGGTAAAACACTTCTGACAGGTTTTGCATTTGTAAGGCTTTCCTACAGAGAGGCATCTCATATGACGCCTTAAGTGTCCTGATGTGGTAAAACTCTTGTTACAGGTTTTGCATTTGAAAGGCTTTTCTCCTGAGTGGCATCTCATATGACGCCTTAAGTCTCCTGAAGTGGTAAAACACTTGTCACAGGTTTTGCATTTGTAAGGCTTTTCTCCAGTGTGGCATCTCATATGACGCCTTAAGTGTCCTGATGTGGTAAAACTCTTGTCACAGGTTTTGCATTTGAAAGGCTTTTCTCCAGAGTGGAATCTCTCACGAGTTCTCAAATTTGATGATTGGCTGAAACAATTGTTACAGGTTTTGCATTTGTACGGCTTTTCTCCAGTGTGGCTTCTCATATCAATCCTTAACTCTCCAAACTGGGTAAAACACTTGTCACAGGTTTTGCATTTATAAGTGTTTTCTCCAGAGTGGGATCCCTTGTGAGGTCTCAAATAGCCAGCTTGGCTAAAACACTTGTTGCAGGTTCTATATTTGTGTCACTTTCTGAGCAATAGCATTTCTCCCATTAGTTTAGTAGATATCATATGCATCTGCAACTCTGATCCTGCATGAAACAAAAAAATTGTCAGAGAGCACATTATATAACCTTTCCTCTCTCTTCAGTTAAATTCTTGTGATGGTGTAAAATATTGTGAGCTGTACCTATAATGATTTTGTTCAGCATGAGATGTGTTGTGTGAATGCATTGTTACAAAAACAGTGAAAAACCTCCTTTAATGAAGATATCCACCATGAGACAATGTGATATGTGTGGTATATAAATCCAATACCGTGATATCAAAACAGGTTGAATGTACATTTTCTTTTTGAATAATTATCAAGCCTAGTAAATAATGAAATAGAACTGTACTCTGACCAACTTACAGAATAATAATTATGAAAAATAAAGCATTGGGTAATACCAGAAACCCATAAGAGTTGAAACGTGTAACTGCCCTTTGTGTGCTTGAAAACAAGCTTCCGAATATTCAATTTGCTAAGTACCATATTTGGAACATCAAGAGAGAAACATTCAACCAATCGGTTCACAAGAACACGATGACGCAATACCACCACGTTCCCACGTCAAATTAAAAATGGCAGACACGTCAGTGAGACTAAAAGGAAAACAGAAAAGTCCAAAAAAGCTGTCAAAAAATAGAGTGAAAAAGTTCGGTGAAACACTCTGAGGAAAAACAGAGGTGGAGAAATTTGAGGAGGTGCAAAAGGTTATTGAGAACACCTGGCAGAAACCTCTGCGACTACTCTTTACTCATGGCAAAGACTGGAGCGAGAGGTTTACAAATATGGTACTTAGCACTGAATATTCAGAAGCTGTGAATGCACGTTGCATGTTTCAACCCTTATGGGTTTCTGGTAATACATGTACTTCTTATTCCCAAAATGAACTTTCTTGTTACTTGGGCCGCAAGAGGCCACGAGTCAAGGAATGGGATCTGTTGTTTGTCTGTTGGATTTCTATGCGGCCATCATCATGGTAAGAAGCTGCTTCTAGTAATAGCATTTTTTTTCCTTTGTCATGTATGTCATTCATCCTGAACCTATGGTAGTTGCTCGTGCAAAGAAATTGAGACTGCCAGGCAGGTGCAGTTTCCAAAAAAAAAAACAATCTGGCATCAGCTGTTGGATTACAATGGCAGGACTTTTGATGATTGTGCTACAAACAGTCATTCAATGTTCATGTTAGAGAATTTTAAGACTTAAACATGTGAGTCACATATCATCTAAGGAATTCCTACTCAAAGGGGAATTCCTTTTTACAACCACAGAGATGAAGGAATTGAGACATGCATGAGCAGAGACCAAACAAAGAGCAATTGAATGCACCTATATAAAACTATCATGAAAACCAGACTGGTGTGAGAGTGGTAGTCACTAGGTACATGTAATTTATTTGGCTGAGCAGTGTAGATTTATCATAGAGCTATATTGTCTGGACACATTTGCCTGGTTATCAAGCTGTCATTAAAAGAATCTCTTGGTGAGCAAAATTCACTCAAAACATAAGGGAAATGAGAACTCACAACTACTAAAGAAAAGTGATCACAGGCACAAATTCTCATAGTCAATGCCACAATCACTGGGACTTGGAAACACTCCATTGCAAAACAAAACAAAAAAAAAAAAAAACAATCAACCAAACATGAGCCTATGTGTAGCCGTACCCACCCCTGAGAAAAACCAGGAGAAGGGAACGTCTACAAAAAGCAGGCACGAATCGTGTTATGTGATGTCACTCTCTTGCAAGAAAATAATTATATAATGGTTTCTCATAGGTTAATTGCATTGATCAATACTTTCAAGAACACCGCTTAGCCGAAACAGATCTTCCTCATTTTCTCAAAGAAACATGAAATATGGCAGACGGAGTGTTGGAAGCCACACAAACTAAAGTGGAGTTTAACACAGCTATAAATGATGTTTGCGAGACATTTGGATTAGCGAAATTCCACAAAGAGCAACAAAAAGCCATAGCTTTGTGTTTTGATGGGAAGGCTGTCCATGTTTCATTGCCAACTGGCTATGGAAAAGCCATTAAATTTCAGGCGATGCCAGTGACCGCATCACTTCTTTGGAAGAAACCGTGTACTACTTTCATCATGTCACCACTGACAGCGCTCATGGAAGATCAGGTCCAATATTTGAATGATCTGGGATTGAAAGCAATTGCACTAACCAAAGATTTGGAAGATGATATCATTGAACAAGTCATGACTGGTGAATATTCGCATGTGTCGCTGTGCCACCAAGCCACTCTCTAGTATATCTACCTTGTTCTTAAAGCACTAAAGTGACTACCAAACTGGCAATCCACCTCTGAGCCACTCTCTAGTTTATCCAGGGCTCATGACTAACAGTAGCCAACTAGCCACAGACTAGTAAACATTCTGTTTGGGCTTGAGGATTTGCACTTCACTGGCCATTTGGCTAGTGAAAACTTCTAAGCAATAGAGGAACAGATGGAAACCAAATGAAAATTAATTTCAAATGTATCAGAAAAGAAAATTGAGTCATGTAAGAGAACAAATGATTATTAAGTTTTTTGGTATTATTTTTTTCCACGCTAAAGAAATGAACAACAAACAAACTGCTTCCCCAACATTTCTGCAATTTAGTGCTGGTCATTGAGATTTGCCTCATTTTCCCTGTCCAAACAACCTGCTGTGAGAGAGGATTCTTGTTTCAGTAGGATCATGCAAGACTTCCTGTTAAATACTTGGTGTCTCCACTGTAGAAGCACTTACAGATAAGCAGACAACACAGACGAGGATGCAATCCAGCATGTTGAGATTCCTGTAAGTGATACCACACTTATGAACATGGTGACTGTGTCACCATTAGTGAAATTTATTAATGTTTCATTGCCTCCCGATAACCAGCAGTGATTTCGTGGCTGAAGCTCTTTCGTTCCAGAAAAGCTCTGGATAATCATCATAAAGTTGCTGTGACAAGCAGTAGAGTTGCAGATTTGTCCTTGATTCCATATGGGTTGTCCACAGATACAAACTAGATTTGGCTACTGAAAGAAGGAATAATTATTATGAAAGGTGTTTGAAGGAACTTCCCTAAACTTGCTTAATTTAAGGTTTACAAAGGGCTGGCTATTTTTTGGTATGTATTCGAGCTTGAATCTTCACTTGTTTCCCATGCGTGGAACAAAATGACCGAAACCACCAAACTTCGGATTTTGAAAAAAACTAATGGGAATCAAACGTGATTTAACACCATCCAGAAACACCATTCCATCTTGATAAAAGAGAAGAAAAATGGAGGCCTAAATATGATAGACTTTTCTTTGTTTGATAAAGCACTAAAAATACATGTATGTTGGGTACGACGTTTCTGCTCAGAAGTTAATCAACCATGGAAGATCATTCCTTTACATCTGCTCTTTAATGTTGGCGGAACATTGCTGTTTTTATTGCAATTATAACATTGACTATTTGACTCTTAATGCAAAACTGCCCTCTTTTTATAAAGAAATAATTCTACATTGGCAAGAAATTAATAATGTGATTCCTAAAACAAAGAAAGACATACTTGATCAGATTATTTGGAACAATAGTTTTATAAAAATCAATAACATGTCCGTGTACTATGAAAGTTGGCACCAAGCTGGTGTCACTCAACTCTCGAGCCTCGTGGGTGAAAACAAAACCCGGCTTCTATCTTTTCATGAGTTCTTACAGAAATTTAAGATCAAATGCAACTTTCTGCAATACTTTGGCCTCACTTCTGCAATACTGGGAGAGTGGAAGAATTGTTTAAAAGAAGAAAATCAAACTAATAATACGACTAATTTACTTGCCCTTGATAAGATGACTTGCAAAACAATACACAGATTACTGGTCGATAATCAAGATTCTAATCCGCCAACGGCAGAGAAAATGCTGATGGAAATGGGATTCAGTAAAGAAGAATGTCAGAAAATTTATTCTCTACCATTTGTTGCCACAAAAGAAATAAAACTTTCAATGTTTCAGTATAAAATCATTCACAACATACTTTACACAAATGCTGTTCTTTACAAAATGAAAAAAGTCGAGGATCCTTTCTGTCCTTATCGCACAAATGTCGAGCAAACAGTCACCCATTTATTTGTATCCTGCCCTATTGCAGCTTCCTTCTGGTCAGACTTTACTGGTTGGTACCAGTGCATTTCCAAAGAAGCTGTAACTCTAGGCAAGAAAGAAATCATGTACGGCATCTTGAATAATAAATTTTATTGGTCCTCTTGTTCAGCCCGAAACCATCTTATTCTTATTGGTAAATACGTATTGTAATCTATTGTAAAGCACTAAAGAGAGTCAATTTTTTTTTTGCCGATTTTAAATCGTTATTATATCAAAAAATTGAAACAGAAAAATACATAGCATTCAGTTCAAACAAATGCAGCACTTTTTACGAGAAATGGGCCAGATTTTTAAATTAACACCCAATTTCAATGTTATTGTTTGTATAGTTTTTTTTTGTAGTTTAATAGTTAGAATTTGTTAAATGGTATTCATTGTAAGCTTTGTTACATGTAGTTAACAGTGTAGTATACGTGCCTTGTTTTCTTGTGTCACTTTCATTGTATGTAATTTAATACCATCGCTTTGTAATGTGTGTTTGACTGTCAAATAAAGAACTAAAAAAAAAAAAGAAACACCATTCCAATTAAAGGCGAGCAAGATTTATGCCCCTATTATGGCTTACTTGAGCGAATCCTCAAAGTCGCTGAAGAGCTTATAACTGTTACGTTATTTTACCCCGACATTGTCTCGTAATCTTGCAAGATAAAATTTGAACTACAGTGCGTATGCAAATTTCTGTTAAATCAGTCAGGCGTGCAAAATGCAAAACAACAGTGAAACTTAAATACAACGATTACAAAGCAAGTGTGGCAAATTTTTCCTAGATATCAATCAGTTCGTGAAAATACAAAAAATTATCTAGTGTCACAGTCGCTGCATGTGACAGGGCTTGATTTGGGGAAAAATTGGTGCTCATTTCCAAGGAGTGCATCACATGACAACACAAATTCTTTGTGAAAACCTTTTTGTATATGGCCTTTAATTCATTCAGAAAAGTATTGCCTCAATGTTAAATAAACTGTTTCATGCTTTGTCTGGGGATAAAAGAAAACAGCAACTTGTTGATTTTTGAGAAGGCTGAACTGATGCTTTGCAGTGAAAAGAAACTTGATGATGAGCACTTTTAATGATGAAAATATGCATCAATCAGAGTCATTTTGCAATACAGCAAATACTGGGGGTCACCTCGCAGCTCTTACAAGGTCTCACCTGAATGGAGACCACCCTTCAGGTGAGACAAAAGAACAAACAACACAAACAATGGACCCTAGCCCTGAAACAATAGGGCTGCGACACTAAACAACGCCACTGAAATTTAAAGCATATAGGAGCTGCGAGGCTACCAAATACTGACTTCAATGGTAAGAGCAAAGTGATTCTCCAGGCAATGTAACCCAGTAAGTATGGAACTTGTTAGGAAGTCTAGCGTGTTAACAAACAAAGACATAATCATGTCAACAAAAGTTGCACAAAGTCGATTGAAACAGCAGAATTCTCTGTCTTATAAATGCAGAATTTCATTATGAGATGGTGCTTATGATGTGCCATTTATCGACGACTTATATCTTTGAAAGCAAGGTTTCTGAACTGTTTCTCTTTCCATTGTATGTTCATGAGTGTGAATTTGTTGTCACAACAAAATGTGATATATCTATTTCTACAAGCCACACAGAGAAGATTGAGTTGGCAAAATACATGTATGCTGTCTTAAATGCATTTCTGTTAATGGTGTTTCTCTAGACCATTATCATTACATGGTGAAACTTGATAATAGCTACACAGTATGTTAAATTTGTACCATGGTGTCTCTTCAATGTATTTCAAAGAACTTGATTTACAGTGAAAAAAGTCTGTTTTATTTTAAAACTTTCAAATTTATAATGCACTCATTTCTAAGAAGCTGATAACTTGCACGTCAGTATTGTGGTTGAAAAAAAAGTACCTAACTGAAACTGCTTGACAGGGTTAATGTCTGACAAACAAGTCTGGCTAGTGAAATTTTGTTTTGGCAAGTGAAACCTGTGACTAGCTAGTAGGCTAGCAAGCTGAGCCCTGTTAGCTGCCTCACTCTTAAAAGTGTCTAGCGAGCAGGTGAGCCACCAAGCCACTCTTATCCTAAAAAGTTGGCCTAGTATTCTGTAGTTTCTCCCAAAACAACTGAAAGCTAGTAAACTTGGGCGACATAAGTTGATAAAACCCTCGAGCTTGGAGACGAATGCATAAGTCTTAATATTGCTGAACACATTTCATTATAAGATGACATCTACAGTCGCTAACATCATGTTCTCTTTGATGCGAAAAAGGCAGTCAATGAAATCTTAATGAATTAATGCCTTATAAATGGTTTCTCATACCTTATAAGGCTTGTCCGGTTGATTTTAAAGGTTAAGGTTGTCGTTCGTTCACCGACGCCGCCATCTTGAAAATGTGAAGCCGTACCAGTCTTTTTGGGACTAGTGCCGCGTTGAATTTAGATGCATATGTCATGTAAGCCTTCGCAAAATGTCCCTGGGCACCGCTGCAGTTGTATTTTGAGGAGAAAGTCAGTTTGTAATGACATCTGCAAATGGTTAGACTTTCTAGTCTTCTCGGATAAGTACGAAAAACCGTCTCACAACTCTTCATATAAATTGATTCTGTGGAACGTTAAAGATACCACACAAGAAGAAAAGAGTACAGTATGTTGCCCAGTATCCGACCGGTACCAGTATCCGGACCAGTTAAAAAATAATCTCAATTTTTGCGATGCGCTTATTCATTTCCCCCAAATGAAGTATTCCAAAAGGAAGCCGAACATTTCAGCTTTAAAAAGCAAGGTTTCGCGGGCTTTTCCCTCGAGAAACACCTGCAGAAGGCGCCGTTCTGTTGAGGTGCGTGAAGTTTTCATGGCTAATATAAACTGTTTAAACAAGATTAATTCCATACCGTTGACTATAATTATGTCTTAGTATATGCATATTATCCATGTAATTAATGTAATGCTACACAACTCTTTGTAGAAACTTTCTTCATTTATTTGTCGAAGCGAACTATTGAACTGTCCGTGTGTTTGCTTTGCATGACTGCATTTTGTATTTCTGGAAGCGGAAGTTCAGTAAGACAGGCAGTTCTCATATAAACCTTTCTGTTGACCCCAGAATGGCCTCTCGAAGCGATGAGAGATGTTAATGACGGCAGACTAAGTACCAGAAAAGCAGCCAAAATTGGGGAATAAAGAGAACGACGAATGAATATGTGAATGATCATCGCAGTTATGGACACTACTAAGCCGAGTAGTGAAATAGGCTTTAATTTCACTACTGCTTTTGTAGTGTTCATATTCAACTGTGATGATAATTCACATTTTCATTCCTCAATCAGCAGTTCAAATGTATATGATTGGGTGGAAGGGCCCTCCTTCGGTTTTAACAAAAAATTGAAGAAAACCAGTCAGCAGATTGGCTGATTGAGCTGGGAAACCGCGACTTTGGATTGTCCAAGGATGATTTCCTTAAATCAGTGAAGAAGTCACGTTTAATTACGTTGTTAATGTTATGGTCGGATACTGGGCTCGCTGGTCGGATACTGGGAAACAAAAGAGCTCTACAGAAATGCAAATTTCACGACGGATGCCAAAGTAAAACCGTAAACCCTTTCTTCATCATATTACAGACGAAATGGATTGTCTCAAGGCCAAATTTCAGAAATGTTGTGACTGAGGAAGGGAAGTTATAGCAGTTTTAAACTGAAGTGGTCGGATACTGGGCAACATATTGTAGGGGACGTAGTTCTTGGTGTGGTGGTTTATCTCTCATCTGATAAATACTCGGAGATACTAGCTGTATAAGCTACTCTAAAATCCGAGGGTAAATAAAGTATATGTATGTACTGACAAAACGGAAAAATACTCCTTCGCTGCGTGGCACTTAACAACGTTTAAGTAAATAGGAGTTCACTTGAAGTAAACAAATAGTGCCGTTTTTTATGACAATATTAAATTCCAAATTTTTTCCACTGAAGAAGGACCAAGACCGAAACGTTTGGAATTATTATTATAAAATAATAATAGCGGAGCACCATGGTTAAGAAAATATGGTAACCCATCTGCTCGAGAAAATTTGGTTTTGGTCACCGTACGTAAGTACGACCGTACGTCCGCCCTTCCATGTATGCGATGTGAAATGTCCCATTAATTGTGTGTTGTAACCCGCGTTTTGTGTACATCTTTTTGTGTACATCTTGATATTGGACGTCAATGTTATGGCCAATTGACACCTGCCAAAATAAGGTATCCGCTACGTGACCATATCGCGGGCTCAAGTTAAGACCTCATCAAGGTCAGCTGTTTTTTTTTTAAGTTGACCACTGACCAGGTACTGGTTTCCGATTGGATCACAGGCTCAAGCCAGGTGTGGGACACCCAAACCAAAACGAGGCTTAATTTTTAGCGCGCTTTTTAAGGCTCGAGATTTCACATTCAGTTGGTTTCTTCATTGTGAACACAACAACTTCATCTTCTTCGAAGTTCTCTCTTTTAATTCGCGTAAAAGGCATGAAAATCAAGAACTACTTAAAAGATACTCCGGAAGGTGAATTTTCAACTGATAAAATGGAAGAGCAAAATATTTTTCTCAGGAAATTCTTAAATTTTGGATCCACTTGTATGGCGCCCGGATTGTGTGGTTGAAAAACAAAATGATTTAACGCTTCAAGGGCTTGTTCACTTTACCGCGGCATCTTGCAGCTCACCAAGAAAGTTCACTCAACAAAGTTCACTCAACAATTCACCGGCATTAATGGGAGGAACGAGTAGCTCAAACTTGGTGGAAGAAGTTCTTTCTTTGGACAAACCGTTTGCTATTTTTGTAGATGCGTGTTTTTACTAAAGTGGATCGATGCGTATTTTCAAGTGGTAGAAAGCTCGACAACACAGGTAACTTAAATAAATTGAAGCTTAGCATTTGGTTTTGTCGTTGTTACTTTTGTTCAGGAAGGAAACTTTTGTCTCGACTGGATATAAATAACAATCTACTCGTTTTTGACACAAAGAAGTAGCTAGTCGAATTGTTTGTTTGTTGTTTTGCAAGCGAACGAGTGTTTTCCCCCGCTTGGCTAACTGTACATGTTTTTCGACGTCTGTGTTTCTATAGTCTTAAGAACTGAAAGAAACGTTTGCCCTTATGTTATTAACACGCAATCGCAATGAGTCCTCGTTAAGTATCACTTATGTTTTGCGCGACGAGGGCAATTTCAGCAAATTTCTGAAAACACAAGTGATATTAATCCTTAATTTTACTCGGCCCCATGCGATTACCTATCCAAACTATCAGGATTGTTTTCCTTTTTCTCTTTTCTACGACATAAGCTCATGTCTAAGCTTAACTTACTACGAAATATATTTGTTAAGCCTCGGATAAAAGATCAAACATTTTCATCCAGCATCGTGTTTGTCACACATAACGCGTACATTTGGTGGCTAAACGCAAAACAATGTTTGACCAAACACCGGACCAAGTGAGTCCAAACAATGATTTTTGCGTATTATCGCTGAAATTTTCGCCGTTATGTGGTTCATTTGGTTGCTTTTTACCGTTTGTTCACGATTTGTTTGTTGGAGTGGTTAAACGATCAAAAATTTGTTCGTAATGCGAAATTTGGATGAACATGTACATGTTTTTCGACGTCTGTGATCAAATATGGAAAGCCATTTAATGCACTATTGAGAGAGGTGGCTAAACCTCCGGAACATCCTTGTCCAACGATGTTGGATGAAAATATTTGACCGTTCTTTGATTGCTAAACTTGTTTTCGAATAAACACACGCGTCGACTGTATTGTTTTCTTGTAATGTTTTGAGGTTTTTGAACCGCAGTCAATTCCTGTTGACTGCTCTAAAGATAAAATATTGCCGCAAGGAAAGCCATGCGGTGTTGCTCAATACCAGTAAAAATAATAATAATCGTGGAGCTCCGCTTTTAGGCTTGGCTAATATTAGGTGCATAAAACGTTTGATTGAATCATGATGATTCGCGAAGTGAAGTTGTGTTCCGTGGATTCCGCGACCTCGCATGGCAATTTCGGCGAGTTTTGACTTGTAAATAATGCAATCGGTGCAATATTTTGTCAGCAGGCCCAGGAGGCTCGACACGATTCTAAAAAAGTTCTGAAATAGAAATTGGCGGACTTTCATGCTGCTGGTATACAAGGATATCCCAAAATTACAGACCAGTGAGTGCAACTGAAATCAAACGCGTTATCCACGTAGCGCTGAAGAAGTGAGCAGAAAATTGTGGAACAGATGGGAAGAACGGGAGTCGAAGTTTGCTGGTAATGTAGACTTTTAGCTTTAAGAGGAATTTTTGTCTTAAAAACTTCAAAACAAAGTTGCGTATTTTTTCGGTGTTGTCCAGTGGCGTGTTTGGTTTTGCAACAGAATAAAAGGTCATATTCAATAAAAATTGGGAGTTTTAATCAGTTTAGAGGGCGATGAAGCCTAAACAACTGATTATTTGGCAATGATAATGGTCAATTCATTTCAAACATAGTCCGGGATTTGAGAAAGTTGTGGGGTTTTCAAGGCAAGGGGCAAAAATGTACCCTATTTGGTAAACCTGTCAGAAAAGAATAAAGGGGATGAGTTTCTAAAGAAACTGTGGTGCTGCGTCGGTGGGGGAGTGAAACACGAAAATTTGGTTGATCAACGGAGTTCATAATGTAAATTGACCACTGTACAGGGATTCGATTTGCTGACGTTTCGAGCGTTAGCCTTTTGTCGGAGCGAATCGAGGAATTGTGGGTTGTATATGGGTTATATATAGAAAATGCAGCTACGCTATTGGTGGTAACGTGATAACGTGAGAAACAGGAATAATTTAATTGAATGAAAAGCGCTCGTTGATACCGTGGAGATTAAGAGTGCCGATTTGAAAAATCAACTTTTGCTCGAGATTTTTACGGCTTTCCGTGGTACCTTGATGTAGGGAAAGGCCGGAGATTTGGAATGGCTAAGAGATTAAAATGCCGGCCGACTGATTTGGATGCATCTTTGTCATCTTAATTTCTCAACATCACGTAGATGTTCTCGGAATCGGTCACCTAGTCGTCTTCCTGTTTCGCCGATGTATAACTTTTTGCATAATGTACAGGTTATGTGATAGATAACATTTGTAGTGTCAGGAAAGAGTTAAGCAAAGATACACTGTTGTTCAGGCACTTGTTAACCCACTGACTACCAGCTGTTTTTACATTTTCGGAGTGATTTTCCTCCTATAAACGATGAATAGCAATTCGTGACTCTTTATTTGAACTACCAGGGAAAAGTGGTGCTGTCCTAAGCCACTGGAGGCTCAAGGTTTCTGAAAACGTCATTTTGACGTAGCTATTTTTTTTCCGTGAAGCGACAACAATGGCCCAAGTTCGGTTTGCTTGCGATTTCTGCTAAATTTACAGCCATTTTTCATCTTTAGCGGCAGCCTGATGAGCATCATTAACCATTACGGTAGCTAAGAGTCCACTTTCTCAAAGACTCGAGCAAGGTGATGTACTTTATTGTTGTATTTGGGTTGTTACTCGACGAACTGGGAATTAGGCCGGTCGAACACTTAGTACCTTTGGAACTCGACTATTGATGAATTTCTCGACCTACCGCCACATATTTTGGAATTTCTGAGTACTGAAGATGACCACAAGCAGGAATTTTTGGCAGTAGGTCGGAGTGGCTGTAGACTTAGTTTATATGTGAAAGAATTGGGGGAAGGAACGGGCGCTGTCAAAATTCTCGTTATTTCCCAGCATGCAATGTGGTCTAGATGTTGAAAATGGCGGAAAGGCCCGAATGCACTGGAACAAAAGGCTGTATCTACGCTCGGGAGAAGAATATGAACAAAAACAGTCATTTCTAAGCTAGAAAAAGGACTGAATTTCGTTATGATGGTTGAAGTTTGGTTTTTGGGCGATGATTTCCTTAAAAAACATGAAGGCAAAAAGGGGCATTTTTGTCGTTTCTCTTTGACGTTAAAAACGGTCAGTTTCGTTCTTGTCCAAACTCAAAAGGTCATATTTGGTAAAATTCGCTACGTTTCTTACATTTATTGGATATCCAAATTTAAAGGGCATCCCATTTCGTGCTCACAACTAACAGTTAAGGCAATATTTGTGCGATTGAGAAAGTTGCAATGTTTTGAAGCATGGGAGGTTTTTTACGGCCGGTTTTGGCCGGCACGGGTGCCAATGGGTTAATTTCAACTCGGAAACCATGCCAATCGGTAAACGCGATCGCTATTAATATTTTTGCAAAGTTTTATACAGATATGAATTAAGAAAAAGAGAGCTAGAGGGTTAGGGTAGCTGGCATGAGCCTCAAAACGCCTAACATTGTAACAAAGGACGAAACTAGAGTAAGAGGGGTGTTTATCTTGAAATTCCGAGTTAACTGAAAAATCATTTTAGGCTTATGAAAGCTACAGGACAGCAAGCATTTATCCCATAGTACCACAGTGGGATGTCTGTCACGTGAGTTATTCTCGTCCAAACTCTGCCCCTCATGCACACAAACATCGCCACAAGGCCCAGAAATTAACCCTAACCCTAGATCTTAACCCTGGTCCTGTAATCCTATCTCCAACTTTTGTTTCGAGTAATGCTTGAGTATTGCTATCATGTGATGGTGTCACAAGCTCTGGTCACGTGACCGTGATTTCCCATTAAAGCTTAGATCTTATGTTTAATTTGACACAACATACAACGTTGGCGGCAATCGCTACACTGAATCAACATAAGCAAAGTAACCAGCAGAGCTTTTCTACCAAATAAAACTCATATCTAGACATACAACACATTATTTGAAACTACCATGGAATAGGGTGCTGTCCTAAGGCACTGGAGGCTCAAGGTTTCTAAAAACGTCATTTTGACGTCGCTCTTTTACAACCGTGAAGCAACAACAACGGCCCAAGTTGGGTTTGCTTGCGATTTTTGCTAAGTTTAAAGCCATTTTTCATCTTTAGCGGCTGCCTGATGCGCATCATTAAGCGTGACGGTAGCTAAGAGTCCACTTTCTCAAAGAATCGAGCAAGATCATGTACTTTGTTGTCGAATTTGGCTTGTTACTCGACGAACTGGGAATTTGACCGGTCGGACACTAAGTACCTTTGGGACTCGACTATTGATGAATTCTCGACCTACCGCCGCATATTTTGGAATTTATGAGCACTGAAGATGACCACAAGCAGGAATTTTTGGCGGTAGGTCGGAGTGGCTGTAGATTGGGGGAAGGAACGGGCGCTGTCAAAAATTCTCGTTATTTCCCAGCATGCAATGCGCTCGAGATGTTGAAAATGTCGGGAAGGCCCGAATGCACTGGAACAAAAGGCTGTATCTACGCTCGGGAGAAGAATATGAACAAAAAAAGTCATTTCTAAGCTAGACCAAGGACTGAATTTCGTTCTGATGGTTGAAGTTTGGTTTTTCGACGATGATTTATTTAAAAAACACAAAGGCAAAAAGGACCCAGTTTTGTTGTTTCTCTTTGACGTTAAAAACGGTCAGTTTCGTTCTTGTCCAAACTCAAAAGGCCATATTTGTTAAAAATCACTACGTTTCTTGCGTTTATTGGATATCCAAATTTAAAGGACATTCCATTTCGTGCTCACGACTAACAGTTAAGGCAATATTCGTGTGATTGAGAAAGCTGCAATGTTTTGAAGCATGGGAGTTTTTTACGGCCGGTTTTGGGCGGCACCAGGGGCACCCAACGGCAACTTTCGGTAGATATCTGTTCGGTGGAGGGTAATTCGCCTTGGGCTTTCGGCGTCGATTAAAGAGTGCACTCGGATTTTCGAAACTAAAACGTGGCCTAAAAGATTCGTAATTGGGAAATCATAACCCCTGAGATTTTCGGAAAGGTCGTAATTGCTGTTTTTGACAGTCAAAAACGTGAGCTAGCATTTTCGGAAAGAAAATACTTCCCTAAAAAGCTCCTGGAAAGTTCATTTTAGCTTGCATTTTCTCAAAGGAAGATTTTGTTCCCTAAAATTTTCGGGCAATTAAACTTTCAGCTAAGGAATCCGAACAGATGAACTTCTTCTAGCTTATGATAATATCACTTTAAACAGACTTCAAACACCATCAGGTACTTAAAAATGCCTTTCTACAGATTTTGGTTGATTTGGCTCGTTGGGTGCCCCTGATTACATGTATGCACAGAACCACCATTGTAAATAGCTGTCGCTTGAAAATTGTTGGCCGACCGTCTAGAATTGCCTCCACTGTTTCCTTGACAGTCGTGGGTCATTTGGACTAGAACGGCTAAGAAAAAAACTACTATACTCGGAGAGCGTCGAAAAATACGTCCTCCCGCCATGACGACCGCTGATAATAATATAAGTATATAAGTATATCTTAGGCCAATTCCGTGAGGCTTTTGAATCATCACTTGCATGTAAGGATTCTTTCATTAGCAAATGTGTCGTCGCCTTCATTAGTAGAACGAACCACCGACTGTTGGTTCCCAGGGCAGAAGAAAAGCCAACCCTGAACACGATGCGTAGAAGGAGTCCTTGCACTAAGTATTATATTCGCTACACAAAATATATAAATAAGTAGTTACGGCTTTAACTTATGACGAAGAAAAATAAGATTTTAAAACAGGTCCTGTGACTTCAAGAAATGGTTTCCTTGGCGATCGCAGCTTGCTGGAAATTCGCTGCTTTCTCAAAGGTGTTTTCCGCCGTAAATAAGAAATTGAGTAATTTCCACAACAAACCTTTGTCAACTGACATCGCCTTGAGCTTGAGATTATTGTTGAGTTGAGTTATTGTTGTAGAATTTTTAGAAGTTTCCATAACTTTCAAGAAAGTAAAGAAACTCACCTGGAATCGGTCACCATAATTGAACACGATCTCAACCTCAAGGCGATGTCAACTGAGCGCGGGAAAAAAGCCGATGACGTCAGTGTCAGTGGCCTACAGTCGGTTAGAAGAGTATCACAGCGGTCAAACGTAAAAATACAACGCCACTTCCGGTTTTCGCCGCCTTGAACTTCCTAAGGTTCTCTTTTCATACGAAAATGTACTAGACTTTCGTAGGAAACCGCTTTAATTAAAAATCACTGGGAAACAAAACTTTAGTCTGCAGTCTGAGGTCTGCAGTCTGCAACCTGCAGTCTGCAGTCTGCAAATGTCAGACACCGCTGTGTGCGTGCTATATAAAATCTGTCCCGTAACACTTTTATTTGTCGCTTTCTCAACTTCCGCCGGTTCATTTATAATTACAGACAGTATACAGTAATTGCGAACAGTTACCACAACGAGTTGCCATTTTCATCGCGAGAATTTCGCTCACTTTGCCTTGCTGCTGCTTGCTGTTATGTTATAATACTTTAGACTTTAATCACAAAGCTCAGATAAACATGGATATGCAAATTGCTGTTCGGCTTTCAATTGCTTGGCAATGTGAAATTAGCCTGCAGTGCAGGCGTATTTTGTGAGACGAGTGCATTATTTCGTTCGCGAGCCGCCATCTTTGATTAGAGAAACCGAGGAATATTGGGGAGAGTACAAATTAAGGATTATGGGGATGGGTATTAGGGTGAAAAAGTGTGGTGGGGGTGGGGGAGAGGAGAGAAAAATACTTGCCCACACAAGCTCAAAAACTGCTTTCTTGCTCACCTTAGAATAAGCGCTGTTAGTTACTGGTGCTTCGTGTGAGCCTATTACTGCATAAAATAGCAATAATATAAAGTAATAATAAGAAATAAAGTGAAAATAAAAGAGATAAAAAAATAAAAAATACTAAAATAATAATAAGTAACAAATACATAACCTGTTTCGCCCAGAGGTCTTTGCACGGGTAGTTATTTCAACTTGCCCAACTCCCGCCCCCCTCCCTCTCAAAACGCTGCACGTTTGGTCTACTTTCCCACGCTATCGCATTACCATGCGGGGAGCCAGAGATACCCCAGTCGAACAAATCAAAGATTTCGGAGAAAGATCCAATTTCTTGTATTTTACTTTGTTTGACCGTATGTTACCTGTGTGTTACTCGTATGTATTCGTATGTTAACTGTGTGTTACTCGTATGTATTCGTATGTTGACTGTGTGTTACTCGTATGTATTCGTATGTTATTTGTATGTTACTCGTATGTATCTGTATGTACCCGTATGTCACTCGTATGTACTGTGGTATGTTACTCGTATGTTACTCGTAGTGCTCGTGTGGTGTTTTAGTCACGATCGTATCCAGTCAAATGTCGTCGTTCTCAGGCGAACAGCTTCGGGTAATAGTCGGAATGTTGCATGTTAGCTAGTTAGCTAGCTAGCTAGCCAGCCAGCTAGCGAGTTTACAGAGCCGATAGCAATAGCAAGAGTCGATAGCAAAACTACTAGTTGGCGCAGTCCACGTAGTCTCCTATGCAGCCGTTCTTTGTCTCGTCACGCAACGCTCCTCGCCACTAAATTTCGCCGCACACGAGAGGAAACAGCTGAGCTAACTGCCTTGCGAGACATTTTGCTCAGCTGTTTCCTCACTTGTGCCACACCAGGTGGAACTGTACTTAAGATAAAAGCGTAAGCGAGCAGAACCTCAATAGACTGTAATGTTGTTCATTTGGAGTTCAACATTACCGTCAACGGTAAGAAAGTCCTATAGAACCAATACACGATCTAGGGGTACAAACTCATCAGTGTAAAAGAAAACGAAGCATCTGCCTTTCAACAAATCAACCTTCGAACTGAATACGCTGTCGCCTGTCGGACATGAAAAAAAAAAACAGCAAGAAAATTAAAAATTGGAACAAAAAACTGTAAGTGTTACGCCGATTAGTAACACCACAAATTAAAGATTGGAGGAAAATTAATTAAATAAAAAAAAAGGAATGAAATGATGCACTTTAACACGAATAACGAAATGGCGCCCCGGAATGTTCTATGTTCCAGGTTTTATCTTGCTGTCGACATACTGTACGCTTGCGGTTTTATCTGCGCTGAGTTCATTAAGAAAGAACAGGGAGGAATTGAGAACTTCCTTCTTCTTCTTCTTCTTCTTCTTCTTCTTCTTCTTCTTCTTCTTCTTCTTCTTCTTCTTCTTCTTCTTCTTCTTTTATTTTCTTTTAATGCCTCCAAAAATGTTTCACTGGTTCCACGGTATCGGAATTTATTTTTGTTTTGATTCTACATATTTTATTAATTAATTTTTTCCACATTCTAGCCTCATCCCCGACCCTCACCCTCGACCCTCACCACCCAAAACCCTCGACCTTCACCCTCGACTCTCACACCTCACCCTCGACTTTTACCCGCGACCCTCGACCCTCGACCCTCGACATATAGCTACACTCTATTTTCGCGGGTTAACAGAAGGTCCCGCTTGTTTATTACTGTTTTTTTATTTCACGCGTTTATATTTGGTCCCGTTTCTTGTTTCTTGAAACGTTTACTTTTACGGTATACAGTAAAAACGCGCAACTAAGAGCCTACATTTTTGGGAAGTAGCCTAAACAGGTTCTTATATAAATGGTGGTTAACACAATTTTAGGATACTTAGGTTCTTAAAATAGGTTCTTAATTCTGGAGAAAAGCAAATAAAACTCAGCTGCAAAACAAGATGGTTATTGGCCTATTTTCTATTTTCTATTAAAAAAATTCATTTTTACAGTAATGAGAATCTGCTTTTTTCTTCAAATAGGATTCTTGCACTGCAGCTGTAATGTACTTATATGATTTTAGAAAATAAGAACCTGTTTTCAATTTTTAGGCTAAGTAGGTTCTTGTTTCTAGGGGGTATAAAATCCAAATTTTAAGCTAACAGGTTCTTAATTTTCAGGTTCTTAGTTGCGGGTTTTTACTGAATCATCAGGTCTTGTTTTTGTTTATAATGTTTTTACTCCCCATATGTCCTTGCTTATTTTAAGCTATACCATTCCCAACTGTTCTTTTGCTCCCTAGTCTATACGCTGTTTCGGGAAAGGTTGTCCAAGGAAGTCAAAAAGCGTACGCGACAATCCCGAAAGGTAGTCTGGGACATTGAATATTCTTTCGAAACTTCCAGAACTGGCGAGGCCGCGACCATACAGTAAAGACCTGCGATAGCGTGCAATGTGGATGAAAGAGTTTTTAGGATACAGTGTAGACGAAGTAGCAGCTTCTCTTTACATGACGCCAAAAACATTCCAGCCCTGTGTTAAAATTCCTTGATTCTGGAGAAGTAAACGCACAAAATTTCCGACGTTCAATAAATAGTTTTATTATGCATCCGCACGTGGAATTCGTAATCATGGAAGCAGTACTGCAACGTCCAGATGGAACGCTTGCAGAGATCGCACACGAAATTCAGGATCAGACAGGATCAGAACGTGGTATCTAGCGTTATGCTATATTTGAAGCGGAATCGTTTCAGCCGAAAAAAGGTTTGAAAAGGATTTATTGGTAGCCCGTCAATTACAATTTCCCGACTGAAAATGCAAATCAGTTCAACAAATGTTCTCATTAATTTATGAATATTTTGTTCTTGTTAACTGCTCTGTCGTAGATACAGCCTCATCAGTACGAGAGCAGAAGTGAAGCTTCTGGCGCAGACCACGTATATCCTTCTTTTGTTATGTTCTTTTAGAACGCGCAAACTTACATTCACACGATCTCCTTCCATCGCGCTATAAACTATAAACTCCAGGCCTAGCCCTACCCATCATGCCTTTAGATATTGTCGCGTACGCTTTTCTCTTCTTTAGGACAACCTTTTCCGAAACAGCTGTATACGGTCCATACCTATATAGCTCATATAAGGGAGTACCCTCCCCCCCGGGCATCATACACCACATCTCCCCCTTCTTAGGTTTAAAATAACGACAGTAAGTCGAACAGAACACAGCTTTATTAAGTATCATATAAACTGTTGTTGCTAGGCCATCGTAGCTTGATTTGAAATAGAACACAAAGAGCGGAGACATACATGGTAAACCAACGCATTTTATATAGACTTGACGTTTCGTATGCTAGGCAACATACAGTTCAAAAGTGACCGTTACAATTTTTGAAAACTGTTTATGTACTTTTAATACAGGGGTCTGGAATCGAGATTAAGAAAACTATCTTAACAGTAAATATGTAAAAGGATACATGGATACACCTTATTAATAAAGCAACAACTTCTCACTAATGTTTACATTAAAAGCTGGCTTAAGTTCTTGGATAAATTTTGCAATGATAATCGGTTTTGTCCGACACTAAAATGTCAAAATGATCCCACTTGATGTTGTGTCCAGTGGTTTTAACGTGGTCAGCAATAGCTGATGTGTGGTCATTTTTAACGAGGGCCTTGAAATGTTCAGTTTTTCTGTCATGAAGTGCTTAATAAAGTTAATACAGAAACAACACAAACTGTATCAGTTTTAGCCGATACAGAAGATTCCACATGGCTGCGTGGAGATACGAAACTTCTCTTCGAGTATTAAAAAATATTTTTCAACACGATTAGAGAAATTTCGTATCCCAAAGCAACCGTGTAATGTTCTGGGCCCGGTTGTTCGAAAGCCCATTAACTTAATCCAAGATTTGAGTTTATCTTTGGTTTCAGTTTTTTTAATTCTTAAGTGAAAGTTTCTTTAGTTTCATTGCTTTTTGTTTTTCAGGACTGTCTTCCTCTGATCTATAATTTTGCAGAATATCAGCATTGAACAACGTGTTTCGTTAGTGAAATGAAGTCCTTGATTAATTGTTTATCGTAGATTTTCGAACAACCGGGCCCTGTTTATTATAATATTATATAATAACCAAAGTCAATTTGCACGCTCTGATTGGTCAAACAGCTATGGTTTATTGTACCAGTAAACTCATGGAAATTTCGCGCTACGTCTGAATTATCATATAAAAGTAATATACCACAAGTTTCTATGGTTTATAGGCTGATAAACCACTTGAAGAATTCGTAAATCACTTGCCTGGGGCTCGTGATTCACGAATTTTTCGAGTGTTCTTCCAACATCCCGCGTATTTATCAGCCTATAAACCATAGAAACTTATGGTATATTGCTTAAAACACCAATGAAATACCAACCCATTTCACTTTCACTGCGAAAGGAATGATTTATTATGTAACCATAGCAACGGCGATCTTTTCACGTGTGAAGAGATGGGTTTACCTAAAATCCAGAAACCGGAATCCGGAATCCGGAGTCCAGAATCCAGAATCCGGAATCCGAAATATGGAATATGGAATCTAGAAACTGGAATTAATAATTAATAAGAGGGTTAAAAGAACCGAAGAAGACGATAGATGTCTTACGGGAGGAGGTGGGTGAAAGGACCGAATTCTTAGTCTGGGACTTGGTTTGTTCTTTCCAGTTGCGTCGATGTTGAGAGATATAGGGATAACTATTAAGAAAGACCATATGCAGGATCATTAAATCCAACTTAACGAGTTGACCCGCGAGATTTTACACTAGCGTCGTACATGTTTAACCTTAAGAAACAAACAGGCCCATGCCGTGCGGCCCTTGCTGCAAAAATGGAGTGAGAAGCATTGCTATTGGGAAGAAAATCTTCCTTGGAGCAGATTAAACACGTTTATCGCCTACCGTAAAATTAGGCCGGACGGAGTCCTCGTTGTTGTAGATATCCGATCAGAAGTGGAGAGCAGCGAATTTCAAGTGCTCGAGGTTCCTATCTGAAAGTTTCAAGGTATATTGGGTACTGTACGGGTCCGCAAATGATCCCAGGACCGCAAATGATCCCAGGACCGCAAATGATCCCGGACCGCAAATGATCCCCAAATTGGACCGCAAATGATCCCGGACCGCAAATGATCCCCGTATTGCACCATGTTGGACCGCAAATGATCCCGAACCAAAAATAAGGAATGGCATGGATGGTGAAATAGTATGGATAGGGAATTGGTATGAATTGCGATTATTTTAATCAAAGCCTTAAATCATGGCTCACAACTATCATCATCTGATTAATTTTAAAATGGCAAACTTGGTCACACAATTTGTGCAACTGATATGAAGCAGTCAATCAGTGTTATCACACCAGGATCCAAACCTATCTCGTTTTTTCTTCCGTCTTTAGAGATCTTTGTGTTTGTTCTTATCTTTAGTAACTCCAAGATCGTTCACAAATGATACCAATGAAATAAGAACAAGACAGTTTAGCCATATCAGTTCCGAACGCGTGGGAGTCACAGCTCACACGACGGTGACAAGTTTCGGATGATCTTTGACCCCTGCTCCGATTTCAACCACATCACCGCGTTTCTCGCCTCCCTCAGGCCAGTCGGCTGATCCCATGAATGTGAAAAAGAAACACTTCTAGTATTCTAGGTACAATTTTAAATGAGAGTGCTCAGTGAACAAAAGACTTTTATTTCAAAAGATAACGAAATCAACTGCGGAATTTTTCAGTTATTTCTTTACGGGTATGTGTGTATTTTAATTCTTCGTTGTATTTGTGATTATACGATTGAATTATACTAGCCTCGCAGTGGGGTTAAGGAGTGAAAAGAAGGAACATGGCCAGAAAAAAATCGGCGAGCGAAGCGAGCCGAGCGGGGAACTGGCGGCTCGCTTCGCTCGCCGAGTTTTTTTCGCCACGATCCTTCTTTTCGCTCCTTTAAAATCCCACTGCGGAGCCTGTTTCCAGGCTAATTTATACATGCTCGATTTTCACTGAAATCGGGCACGTGCACCGAAGCGTTGATCATATACCCGACAGAAATGAAATCTGATTAAGCATGTTCTCGAACGTCCTTACAGCACAATAAACAGAAGACATGAAACGAAACTCGCAGTCCACGATCAGAAGTGTCTTTACGAAATCAATTACTGTACTATGCAGCCGGCGTCCTGAAATCAACAAACAGACAGAACGTAACGCAAGATCACAGATTTTCCACTAAAAACGAAAAAATAAAAAAATAAAAAGAAATAAATAAAGAACTAAGGAATAATTCTCATAAAATTATAAAACGTGTTTTTTTTTTTGTTTGTGTCATTTTTATATCAATCCATGCCATTCCTTATTTTTTGCTCGGGATCATTTGCGGTTCAATATGGGGATCATTTGCGGTCCATTTTGGGGATCATTTGCGGTCCGGGATCATTTGCGGTCCTGGGATCATTTGCGGACCCGTACATACCATTCTGACTTAGGTTTCAGCAAAGGAGCAACTCTTGGAAAGCCCCTCGAAAAAAAGAGCAATGACAGAAGACGGTATGAGGGTGAATCTTTCTGAAAATGTTGTAAGCAAACGAAAGCGCTAAAAAAATCCTCACCCAGCCCCCATAGCTATCATTTCCAGGTGGAGCATTTATAAACGTCCTTTCTTTGTCATAAATATATTTTTTTGTCTTCTTTTATTCTCCAATTAATCTCTCGGATTATATTTATTTCGTGTTAGTTTCTTTTTTCTGCATATTTTAAGTTTTTTTTAATTGATTTTTCTCCGTCTTTTGGAGATGTTCCGGAATGTACTGGGATTTTCGGGAATGTTCCATGTTCCTCGTCTTATCGACGGCCACTCGACAACCTGAAATGTACGTACCGATACAATTCCAAAACATTCCGGCATGGAGCAACAGACATTGACCAATCAGGCGTAAGCGTTCCCACACGCAATTAAATCAAATTATGCAAAGTGATTTTTTTCTGGTTTGTGGTCACGTAGCGTTCAAACCAACCCCTTTTTGGCGCCGGCAGTTTCCCACTTAAATTATGAACATCCACACCCGATCCATAGTAGTTGCGCAGGGTTTTCTTAAGAACATCTGTGAAACCGTGGTGTTGGGGGATAGCTTTGCCCAAAGCTTTCAAAAACTTCGTATTAGTCGCGAACTTAGGCACCAACACACCCTGTGAAACGAAACGGGGGTCAAACAAATTCCCAACGCCAGATCCATATCCCTTCCATTTTATCCAGGAATCCATAGCTGCGGGTGCCGCCCTGTCTCTTGTAATCCACGTATTGGCGCTTGTACTCGGCCATCAACGCGCGCCCCTCTTTTTCGGAAACCTCAGGCCCTTTGAAAAGCTTTGAAAAGCAATTTTTTGAAATCAACAAAGGGAAAGGGGACAGCAAGACCACGCCCATCGAGATCAGGTCTGTCAGTTTTATAACGGATGTTGGGGCGCACCTTTGTGGAAAGCTGGTACAGCAGCTCGCTGCCAACCTTCTCCAAAACCGGGGTGGCCTTTCGCAGTACGTAGTTGATGGCCTTTTTCTGAAGCCGCGGGTTACGCAGCGCCTCAGAAGCATAATAACGGCCAGCCTCCAACCCCTTTTTTGCGAGGAACGGAACCCCGTGTTGCAAAGTGAAGTCGAGCCCAGTGCCGGCAAGATCAGTCAAAACACCAGAGCCCTCTGCATGAGAGGGCCCCGTCAGTTTCCCGGCGAGAGGCTTGCGTTTTTCGGTAAGAAGCGGGTTTTTGTTATTCCACAAACCGCGCACTTGGCTTTCCCCATTTTTCGCCCGTTTTTGGTCATGACAACCTTTTCAGACCCAGGTACGTTCGGGGTTTTACGTTTGTCTCGCACACAATACCAATCAGCCATTGGTGAGGGTATATTAAGAAAATAATTTTTCACAACCTGTTCGTTGTGCATTGCAGCGTTAACGCTGCGAAACCCATCAGGTGAAAACATCTTGAGAATGTCTCTGTAGCTTGTGCCTTTTTTGCGTTCGTTGAGAAAAAGCAGGCAGTAATACCCACACCTCACACGTCTGATCCACTGGATTTGATTGTCATTCCGAAGAAAGGTTTTGTGGCCCGACTTTCGCATTTCCTGTTCCCACTCGTCTGGGGGAGGAAGACTAAAGGAATCGAAATATTCTGTCTTTCCCTTTCCAACAGCAAACCCAGTGTGTGCACAAACTTCCGAAATCGTCCAGGTTGATTTTGCAGGGTGAATGGTTCAGAGGTTTGGCTTCGTTGCGTGATAAGATGCCCTTGAGCGGAATGCCAAGATATTCGCACCAATTCAGTAGATCAACGTTGGAAAGTGGCATGTCCTTGAACCTCATTTTATTCCCCCGGCCGGCCATCATTGGACGTTCCTAGTCGTCCCACCGCCCCCAAACAAGTGGAGGACGCATTTGCATTCCCCTCCCCGCGGGAGGCGCAGGAACACGTTGGTGCGCAGACCTCTTTGACCGCGACGGCCCAACGCGCGTCCCACTTCCCAACACGTTCTGTACGAGGCTTATTCCCAATGGAATGCCGAGGGAAGCCAGCATTCCAAGAAAGCCCCCATATTGCCCAGTGCCGCCGCCTCGAACCGCGCCCTCTTCGATAAGATACTTTTCAAGAGCCTGTTTCTGCGTGGGGGACATCATCTGCACAAGCTTGTACAGCTGCACCTCCCGGGGTCCAACATTGCTGCCGAAAATCTTTTTCAAACGCTTTCTGCGCCGAAGCTGAGACCGGCCATTCTCAAAGCTTTGCCCACAGTGGGGGCGAGGGCCCGGACCACAAAAAAGAGGTTGCCACCGATCTGCTTTTTTGTTTTTCCTATTTGTGTCTTGCTGAATGTGATATCCGCGCCGCGTCCAGCGCTTATTTGTGTGGTGGTCAATGGAAGGTTGTCGCCCTTTCCAATCTGTTCGGGCTTGACACGCAGAGTCACAACGCCTTTTCTTTTACCGCCTTCACGAGACTGCGCCTTTCGTCCTCCGACAAAGCGACTTTGAATGGGTGATACACAGTTGGCATCTTATATCAAAGAAGAAAAATTTGCAACTCAAACAAGCACCAATTCGTTGCCAACCTGCCGTACGACAACCTCTTCCTCATTCAGGACGGCGGCATACAGGCCATAATCGGCCGTGGCAGCTTGCTCAAGCGATAGTGCAGAATCAACTTCTTCTCGTCCCCAGTCATGCTTTCCTTTGTCGGTCGAAGATCGAAATGGACGATGGGGTAAAGTGTCGAATAGTTGGCCCCATTCAGCTGGGTCCCAGTGTTGACATCGTTTCTCCTGTAGCTGTAGTCGATCAGGTCGCAAACCTGAATACCGCCTCAGCAAACCCGTACGTCTTTTACACCTTCGATCTTGATGGAGGGGCGAAACTCTCAACTTTCCGCCAGCAGTACGGCTTGACCTATTATCTCGAGCTGGAGTACGATGGGGAAGACCAAAACCCGGATACGGCGCGACGCTTATTTTCGGGTGGAGTACGAGCTGCAGGTGAAAACGAATGGAAATTTTGTGGCCGCCGACAGCGTCCACAAAGTCGTTTTCATCAAAGACCTGCTGGATTTCTCCGACGACTACGCCTGAAGTGTGGCAAAAGACGAGTTTTGGTATCTCGACAACGACTACACGACTGTGACAGGGGACGCCGCAACCAATCTCGGGATCAAAGCACGCGCGACTCTTTCACAAGGAGACCCCCAAAAGAAAGTCAAAACAATAATCCCTCTCAAAAGCTATTCGTTCTTCGAGGAGCTGTCAGACAAGCTCCTCCCCCCGATGAAGCTGCAGTTCGAAATAAGGCTTCAGGACGATGGAGAGACGATTTTGGGGGGTGCCGCAGCCGCCAACCACCGAATTGTCGTCAAGCTGTTCGAGCTCTGGGTGCCGAAGTTGATGTTTGCACCGGAGGGGCAGAAGATCGTGAATGAAAACTTTCTGAAACCCACCCCATGGCGCTACATGAAGGAGACGCTGATACCCGGTGCCGACCGACGGGATGCCGGGCGGCGTCTTGAACATTGCTGTATACAAACCAAAAACATTTTCTGTCCCCCCAAGGGAGTTTCACAGCTGGTTTGCCAAAATTTGGCTGAGTTTCACCATTGATTCTGAGCCAGGCCTTTTCGGAGGGGCTTTGCGGCCCCGCAGCAGCTGACGGATCTTTTTGCCGCCCTTTTCGGTTGCCTTGGCGATCGCCTTTTCGGCCTCCTTTTCGGCAGCCTTTGAGGCTGCCTTTTTCAGTGCCGGCGCGGTCGCTTTTTTAAGTTGTTTACCGATGGCAATGAGTGTGTCGCGAACCACAACCGACCCCTTGTGTTTGAAGCGGTACCGGCCGACACGGGGGTCATAAAATTTCATCCACTCGCTCAGGCAATTCATGTTGTATACTTATGGAGAGATTTATGCTTCACGAATCATGAGATCCACAGCCACGTCCGCGTCGTTGAGGTCAAGAATGTTGTTTCGCGCGTCGGTTACCCGAATTCTCACCGCGTCGATTCGGGATCTGTTAACCGGGTGAAACTTGGGGCGGAGGGGCTCTTTTGTGAAAGGATAGCTGACTTAGAGGTTGGCCGTGGAAAAGGTGAACAAAATATCACCTGGTATGTCGTTCGCCCGCCATGTGATCAGGTCGCAATGCAGGAACACCCAGTCGACACTCCGCGTTATATCGGGGATTGTGTCTCCCGTGAAGGTCGTGGCGTCTTTCAAGACCTTTTTGTCGAATCCCAGCAGTTTCCCAAAATCGCCAGTTGTGAGGTCAAGTTCGTACCCAGTGGCCACCCCGAGTGATGGCGTAATCGAAGTACAGGTTGAATACATGCTTCTTTTCTGCTGTGTGTTTGTAAGACGTAATTGAGGTCAGTATAGTCGTACATCCCATCGGGAAGGGTCAATGTTTTCCAAGCTTCCCCCACTTTCCGCCACTTCAACGTGTTTTTGTTGTAGGCGGCCGCGACGTTGTACCAGGAGTAGCTCATGGTAATGAGGTTGTCGAGCGCAGCTTCATAGTTTAGGCTGCTGTCGAGAGATTGGTGGGTTGAAGACGATCTGGAAGTCGTGCGACTTTTGGTTGGCCCCGTTTCGTTGCAACTTTGCAAGGCTCGAGTGGAGCAGCAGGTGAAACATCTCACTTCCGTATGTACTCGTTGAAAATTTTGCGGGCCTGAAATTCATTGATGACACCAGGTTGGAGGAGCTTTTGAACCAGAGCGGAAACCTGTTTGCGGAGTTTCGACTAAGAGTTGCCAGCCCGCATCGAACCGAGGCCAACATACAATCGGTGAATCATTTTGTCGGCGGTCTTTCCATAGCCACTGCCCTCCGTTTCTTCCCATTCAGGCCACGATGCGTAATCATCGTCGTTGTCCTCCTTGATTTCCATCGCGGGCCGGCGCGACAAGACGGCCTGTTCCCAAGCCGTGGCGGGCCGGGGTCTTGTTTCTTTCGGGGGTCTTTTTTTCAGCCCCCTTTTCCTCTCTTCCAACCGCCGGGGTGAAACCCCTTGTCGCCTTTGTTCTCTTCTTTCCTCAATAGCTTCCTCTTCCTGTTTGAGTTGCGCATAAGTGCAGCCGAACAAGGCGGAGTCCCTTTTATCTATTTTTTTCCCATCGGGGTTCCCCTCTTACTCCATTTTTGCGATGCTGGAGCTGACCGTTCCTAGTCTGTTTGATTCAGCACGGAGGGCAACAAACGGAGGCACCTCTGGCTCCCCCCAAGTTGGTCGTGAAGGCGGCGGAGGAAGGTTAGCCTCTTCTTCCTCCTCTTCCATCGGCGGTGGAGGAGGGGGGAAAACTCATCTTCCTGCCATTGGGCGGTGACTTCCTTTTCGGGGGTTGGCGGTGGTGTCGGCGGAGGCGTGTCGACCTCCGGACTGAAATCATCCCAATCAAACGGGTTGATTCGGTCGAACTCATCCATTGCGTAGTCGGGGCCCGTGGGCCCAGCAATTCAGGCAAGACGAACATCCTGCTTCACATGCTCTACAAGCGGTTGGAGTTCGACAAAGTCTTTCTCTTCACGAAAAACCTTCACCAAGTATCAAGCGCTCTTGCGCGACTTTGCTGAAAACATTGATCCCGAGGTGGGGTATGAGGTCATCGAGGCTCCAGGCGACGAAATAATCCCGCTGGAAGAACTCCCGCCCGACAACCAAAAAATCGTCGTGTTCGACGACTTGGTTTGCGAAAAGAACCAAAACGACATCATAAACTATTTCATCAACGGTCGGCACCGCAACTGCAGCGTCATTTATCTCACCCAAACCTACTACAAGGTTCCCAAAAACATCCGAGACGACTGCAGCCATTTCTGCCTGTTCAGTTTCCTCCTGAGGGAAAACAAATGAATCGCCGACGAGTTGGGTGTGCCACCTGACCTGTTGGACCGCGCCACCGACAAGAAGTTTTCCTTCTTTTACTTTGACAAACCGCAAAAGCTGATGAAGAAAAAGTTTGATGAAACAATATAGCGTGGGGTGGTTTGCGAAACGACGCGGAACTTTCAAAAGGCACGCGGCGGCAGCGGGGGTGTCGACGGAGACTGTTCTGCAGCGAGACGGGAGCACGCCAATGACGGGCCCTCTTGACGTGGGTGGGCACCCAATCGAGAATCTGGGCCCGCCAGCCGGCCCGTTCGATGCGGTCAATGAAACTTATGCCACCGCCACTTTTGCCCAACTCGACGGAAGCACCCCAATGACGGGCAAAATGGACATGGGGGAGAATCTCATCACCAACTTAGGTTACCCCAAAGGCATCCTCGACGCCACGAACAAAAGCTATGTCGAATCGGAAATTACACTGTGTTTGAAACGAGATGGAACGAAACAGCGTGGGGTGATTTGAACATGGCCGGGTATGCCGTTGAAGATTTGAAAGACGCCGATTCTAGTACGCCCGCTGAAAACGCCGTCAACAAAAAATATGTGGATGAAGGTCTGCAAACCAAATTTGACGCGATTGCGCAAAAAGACTTGAACATGAACAACAACGCGATTGTGAATCTTGCACCCCCCCCCCCCCCTTTGCCACAGCAGACGCAGCGAACAAAGAGTATGTCGATGAGTATTTCCTCCGACGAGACGGCACAAGGCCGATGTATGGAGACTTGCAGATGGGTTTGCAAAAGATCACCTCTTTGGGCGACCCAGCTGACAACACCGATGCGGCGACAAAACAATATGTGGATAACGACTTCCTGAAAAGGGATGGTAGTCAAGCCGTGACAGGCAATCTCAACATGGAGGTCCACAAAATCATCGCTCTCGAAAAGCCGGTCAACGAAACGGACACGGTGACGAAAGGGTACGTGGATCATTCGCACCTTTCTCAGTCCGGCGGGCAAAAAAATCAATTCGCCTACCTCATGGACGGTGACGACGATTCCTCGTCCGAAAACAGCATTTGCGTCCGTGGGATTGTCAACTTCCCCGCCTCTCCGCACCAAATCAACAAAGACGCCTATGAGTTCACTCTCATCAAAGACGCGGGCAGCAATGATTATCGCTCGCGGATCGGTTTCAATCTCTTTCCGCTGCCGAAAGGGTATTACACGTTCGTGGTTGAGTACTTTCCGCCGGTAATGACAAACGTGTCCGTGAGGGCGAGCGGCACAGTCATTTCCATCACAAGCCAAGTCAGGCGAACTTTCAACCGCGCCGGCGCACCCTACACAAAAACCCTCATTCGCCCCCTCTCTAACAAGTCCCCGTCAATGAGGCCAAAAATTAAATACCCCCCCGCCCCCGAGGGGCTTAACAGTTCAGTTCCACCGGTGGAGCTACATCACTCCCAACTACATTTATTTGGATCTGCACGGCTCCACTTCTGGCTCAACCACAGGCCACCTGGTTGTTTATCATATGCAGCCCGTTTTAGGGATGACCTTTTTCCTTTTTTCGCTTATTAAGTCTGACTAACGTACTTGAATGTTTCTCTTGGTATTCCTTTCGGTTAACGCACTTGGTTTTTTATTTCGGTCTTGTCTCTCTTAGTTTCAGCTTTCCGTAATAGTTGTTTATTTCGGTCTTTTCTCCCTTAGTTTCAGCTTTCCGTAATTCATCTTTAACCGTATCCTATCTTTTCAATAATGAAGTTGTACTTGGCGTACTAAAGAGACTACAACGACTAAATAGACTACAACGACATTGCCATACTAGCCGAAAAGGGAATGTTCAAAATCAAAAATACAATGACACCTTACTAGCCGTACTAGGCGTCAGCCGTACTAAGGAAAAAAAAGCAAAGGTTGTTCCCTAAACTGGGCTTGGTATATATTTTATGGTTTTCAACATTCCCTTAGTACGCTAAGTACGGCTAGTACGGCTGTGCCCTTGAATTTTTCGGTTTCTAACTTTCCCTTTCCAAATTAAAGCAGCTACCAACCCAGGAAAACCACGAAGTTAATTAACCACTACACGAGAGTCAGTAACAACCCTACAGTCGAACACAAAAGTGCGTGACTACTTTTGACCAATTCTTAGTACGTTAATCAGCCGTACTAAGGAAAAAAAAGGAAAGGTTGTTCCCTAAACTGGGCTTGGTATATTGTTTATGGTGTTTTGGGGTATGTTTCCAGTGTGAACTCGAGTGTTTTCGACATGGTTTGGGGTGTGGACAACAGGAAAATGGAAATGCAAACCGACTTGGATATGAACGGTCATCTTCTGTTGAAACCCAAGTTGGGGGTGGTTTGGATTTGAATTACAAAAACGTTCATAGCAACGGCCTGGATTTGTTCTGCGCGGGCGTTGGTGGGATGACAATGGGGACCGCCCTGGACCTGGGTGGGTGGTCCCCTTATCAGGCGAAACTGGGTAATGATTTGGATTTGGCCGGCCAATACGTGAAAGATGGCCGCACAACGTTGTTTGGCGGCACGAATGGAGAGGTGACCATGCAAAGTGACGTTAACATGAACAGCTTCCTGCTCAAAGAGCCGAAGTTGGGGGAAATTTTAAACTTAAATGGTAATGTAGTTTACGACATTGATACCCCTTTATTCAGGTTCCAGAACAGGGCCACCCGGGTTTTGAACCCTGTGGTTTTCCCTGGTATGGTCATCAGGGTGGAAAGCTCCCTGCTCATTGGCACTTCAGCCACACAGGATGTGTTCCGAATGGATGGGTCTTGGGAACCATTCATCAACATTACCATGCCGACGACTGGGAAACTCATCGTTGAATCTGTTGTGGGTGGCAAAATAAGACAAATGGTTTGGCACGCGGTCGACAAAGGATCGTCGAAATGGACAGAGTCATTGAGGGTGCCGTTGGCCCATTTAACAAACGCTTCACTTGTGTTCAAATTGAGGGTCTTGACCAACATTCCCGGGTGCGGCTCGTTGTTGAGTTCTTTGCATAAAATTACTTTCTTTGTATAATGACCGGCGCCAAACCCTAGCTCTGTGTGTTCGACTTCAACCACATCGACCCCTCCTTTGAACGGGACACCGTCGAAATGTTGAAGAAGCTTTACGCTTTTTACGACAAGAAACATTGGGGCTACGATAAGTTGTTCCGATCTTTCCAAAGGAAAAATCGATTTTGCAATGTCGTGGCGGGTAACGCCATCATTTCTTCTGCATTTGCAGGATGAATTACCTTGAACCCGATTGTGTTTGCAACTTTGACCGCTTTTGGGCTTGTGGTCAGTGTGGCAAGCTTCAAAAAATACGACAAAAAAACTGAGAGGGCCAACTTCGCCCGGGTTGAGTACAAAAAGGTTCTTGACACGATCCGCTTCCATCTTAGGGGGGAGGTTTTCGATGAAAGGGCTTTCTTGACAGGCTGAAACTAGTTGACGACTTCATCAGTGACCACTGCATGGAGATTCCCGAAAAAATCCAGGCGAAATACGCCAAACACTACGTTGAAGAATGAACTTGGCTCAAAGCCCACCTCCACCATTCATCGAACCTGCCTTTCGCCCAGCGCCGTGTTGCTGGGCTGATTTTTTTGATGGTTGGGGAGAGGTTTGCGAGAATTTCTTTTTTGCGTGGCCAATCGCCTTCTGGGACCGCTTGAAAGAAGTCAAAGAGAAGGCAAACGTAGTTGACTGATTTGGGGAAGAAAAACTCTCTGAAATCGTGGATGAGGTTTCCCAAAAACTTCCACCGCAATGGGTTGTCGGTGTTGACTGCGTCAAATATTCCGTGTTTTTTGATAATGTTGCCAACATGAGTTCGTGAAATGGGTTTGGCTGTCCACCCCCGTTCCTCTCTGGTTTTGGTTGGGGTGGCGGGCTCCTCAACCCTTTGGCAAACTTGGCAAACAAGTTCGAACTTCTCGTGGTCCTCAACCATCTTTTTCCCGCAGCACATGGCATGCACCTCCATATCTTTCCCACTGTTTTATATGTTCAATGGAAACTCCTGCCGTGCAGAAACCTCCTACCTCAAAGCAGGAAAAACGCCTTTCAAAAATTTACTATAGCCGGAAAGGTTATTGGAAAGGGTTGGCCACAGTGAAAAAACTGGCCCAAGCTGCAAAGGTTTCGGAAACTGTGGCCAAACAGTGGTTGCAAAAGCAGGCTCTTTGGCAGATCTTTCTTCCCGCGCCGCGGCGCATTCCTCGGCCGAAGTTTGATGTGCCAACACCCAACGAAGTGCACCAAGCTGATCTGCTATTAATGCTGCACGATAGAATGGGAAGGAAAACTTTCAAATACGCGCTGACTGTGGTCGACGTGGCCAGCCGCTTCAAGGCAGCTGAGCCCCTGACCTCGAAAAATTCTGATGAAGTGGCTCGGGCCTTTGAAAAGATTTACAAATGCGGGCCTCTCAAGTGGCCAAAGCTGCTGCAGGTGGACCCAGGGCGGGAGTTCATGGGAGTTCATGGGAGTTCATGGGGCACATGGAACGAACATTCGCCTTGGGCATGTGGAAGTGCACCGCGACCAGGCAATCGTGGAGTGCTTCAACCGCACCCTTGATGAGCGTCTGTTTGGAAACCAGTACGCACTCGAAATGCGGCTGCCGGAGGGTGTACGGTCTGTTGTGTGGGTGGCAAGGCTCCCTAGGGTTATGGCTTCTCTCAACGACCAAACCACCCGACTGACGGGGTTGAAACCTGCAGATGCAATCCGGGAACAATCCGTTTACGCACAGCCTGTGACTCGGTATCCCAGGCCTGTTGGTGCGGCCGAAAAAACCCTCCCCCCTGGTGTGGAAGTGCGCTATCTGTTTCAATCTGGTGAGTTGGAAGGTGGTGTGAGAAGGGCCACAGATCCTGTTTGGTCTTTGAAAGTGTTCGAGGTTGACAGGATCATGGTGAAACCCAGCCAGCCGGTGATGCATTGGCTTTCCGATGGGCCGAAACGCAGCTTTGTGCGAGAAGAGTTGATGGTTGTCCCTTCGAATACCGAGCTTCCTCCTGTCAGGCCTGGTTAGATGTGATATTCAATGGGTTCGGTGTGAATTCCATCTGGCAACACCCATTTCTTGTCATAGAAGGCGTTCAGACCCAGCTTCTGCTGCACATAAGTCACCATCCTTCCCTCTCTCATTCGGAAACCCTTGTTTGTCGCCATGTCTTTGTGCCCCTCGAGCACCGCCTTGAACCTTTCCCACCTGATGGTATTTTGACTCTTGTTCATTCCTTTCGTGCTGAACTTGCTTTTCCCTCCTTCAGAATCCACGTAATAACACTTTGAGCACAATGCGATCATTCAGTCCCCCTCACACACCAGCTTTAACAGTCCTGGGGTGCGGCTGCTCCACTTCTCCCAGGCAAGCCACTGATTTTTTTCTGCCTCAAATTGGGCTCTCATCTCTGGTTTCTCAACGTCTTTCAGCTTTTCACAAGAGATTGCCATGTAGTTGCTGTCTGTGTCCATCTGGATCAACTCGAAGTCGCGGCGGTCCACGAACTTGTCCACGAAGTCATAGTAAAACTCCAGCATTCGGAGTTTGGCCAGCTGGTACACCGCGATTCCAACCTGGAACGGCCTTCTGATTTTGATCTGTAGCTTCCGGCTTTCCAACTCGTATGCATTCCCAATTTCATCAAGATCTGAGAAGAAGGCGCTCCACAAGGCTCTGTCGACAACCTTTTCATCCTTTGTGAAGATGACGTCTGTTTGGCGCTCCACGGCTTTAATCGTTTTTTTTATAAGCACTGTTCCCCAAGAGTTTGAACACGTCTGCCAACAGCGCCTTGCTTTTGCCTGTGTCCCCTGTTCGGCGGGCTTCTGTTACCTGCTCCACAAACCAGGTGAAGATCTTTTTCGGTTGGTAATTGATTGTTCTGTGAACTGCTGTGATTTCCACTCCGTGGTTGACGTACCAACGGAAGAGTGGGGCGTATACCAACATTTTTTTCGCAGACAGGGCTCCCACCAGTTTTCTTCCATCCCCGCGGTTTCTGCCGGTGTGCTTCAGATAATCCATCATGTGGTCTGGTACAGCTTCCTGCGGCACGTGCTTGTTGATGAAGAAGGGGCACATTTCCTCAAACTTGGGGAAAAGCTCATTGGGCACTTTCAGATAAACTTCTGCGAAACCGAACCATGTTCCCTTCTGCAAACATTCGACAAACCGGGGGACCGATCTGAACTTTTGCTCTTCGGGGACATGAATGATATGTTCCTTTCCACATGGCATGTCTTGAAGCATTGTTGACAAATACAAGGCATTTGTGTCGTAACCAAGAATTTTCCCACAGGGTTTGGGCTCATCAACTTGATGGGACCTTATTTGTGTGACTCCAACTTCGTGGTCGCGGGTGAACACAAGGCTCGGGCCACCAACCACCGCTCCTTTCAACATGTCATAGGCCTCTTTGCATGGGCTCCACAACTCTGATCCACGCTCAATCGCCCCTCGCAGAAGATAATAAAAACTGATTCCTGGTATGCTAACTGCGTCTTTCAGAATGTCGATTCCTTTTTCGGTGTAGAAGGCGCGCATTTTGTCCAAGGCTTCGAGACCGGGCGCGACATCCAGATTGTTGTAATAGCGCATCCAGTCCGCAAAGGTCTTCATCCTCTTTTCTTCGAAAACCCGAACACAGTTTCTCCATTTATCTGGTGTCAACACCCATTCCCCTTTCAGGGATGAATACCATTCAGGGTGGTCCGGCAAACCAGGAAAGTCAAGCTTGTCTGGGCTGTCAAACCACTCATACGGAAACCACGATTTGATGGCCTCACAACCGTACGCCTTCACCCAACTCTCATAGCTGGTTCCTGGCCCCATATTATTGATGATGTCAAGGAAACGGAACTTTTGTGTGAGGAGATACATTATTTTGTTTGCGTTTTTGGCAACTCTTGATTTTTTCGTGGTGTCGGCAAGAGTATCGAACAAATATTCTTTCACAAGATTCAAGTCATATCCGCCAGAGTTGAAACCCAGCACGGGCACTTCATCACACCATCGCGCAATCAAAGTTTTTTGAGCGTTGGGAAGCAGGTGGAAAGTTTCGGGAAGGAAAGCCTTTCTGACTTCCTCCCTGATTCTTTTCCCCCGCCGTTCGATCTCTTCCACAAACTTGTGAATCAGTGCCTTTGGATTTCTGTCGCAGATGTGTGTCGGTTCACACTCAAGTGTGTCCCCAACTGAGAAACAGATTGGTTTGTGAACGTTTTCAATGTGGAGTGTGGGTGTTGGGTCCTTCCTCTTTGTTTTGTCCCCATATGCGTCGAAGTCGAAGATGATAGCGTGGGGTAAGTTCTTTTGAAAGTCGGGGCAAGAGCTTTTTGTGTTTGTTTGATGCGGCATGACCAAGCTTCAACAACATGAAACCCTGCTGCCCGAAGTTTTTGCGTTCACGTGTTGCTTGATACAGCTCTTTTCAGGATTTCCCCGCGTGTGTTATTTTGGTATCACGGTCAGGAAAACATCGAGGGCATCCAAGCCAATAGCAACCATGGTACTGAAAGACTGTTTTGCTCTGAATGTGAAAACCATCCACTGGGCGACCCAAAAGCCATGGTTCCCCTCCATTTCCACATTGAACGTAGTGAATGTGGATGCCTCGTTGGTGGGCTTGTCTTTCCAACCAGCGGATCGCTTCGGGGGAGACGGTTGATTTGGGGAAGAAAGCCTTTTCAAATGGGGTTTGTGGTTTTTCAATTTTTTCATTTGGGCAAACCACCACAGTTTCTCCTCGACAACATGTTTTAATATGTCTTTGCAAACTACAAGCTTGGGTAAATCTCGCTTGGCAATGGGGACGAATATAACTTTGCCCCAAAGTCTCAATCTTTTTCACCACAAACGTGTGACCCTCAAAGACACCAATTGTAAGAATGTTTGTGAGTTTTGGGTTGGGGCAACGAAGAAGACGCCAATTTATTTCCTCGCCTTGTTTTTCAGGTTCATAAACGCGAATACCCAACCAATCAGAGACGGGTTTGTTGTGGTTGAAATGTTGTTCGATTTGTCAAGTTCATCCAGCGACGTTTTGGGGCAGTCTTGCGGAACGGTTTCAAGTTGATTAAAACTTTGCGCCAATTCTCTTGCTTTTTGTGTACATCTGTCGGGTCTCGATCCTTGGTGAACAGCGAGGCATCTCCAAAGGCAAAGGTTATCTTGATATGTATCCAAAACATACCTTGGGCCATGGCGCCCACGCGCTAAAGCGCGGGGCCATTCAGGCAAAGGTCCTGTTCCCAACAGCGGTTGGCAGGTGTATAAAAAAATAAGCTAGCAAATACGTCAGAGGGGGCTTCCCAAACCCATTTTGTGCTGTCTCTTTTTATTCGTCCTTTTGATAATCTCTTCCTCTTTTTCTCGTATCCACTCTTCAGCGTCGGAACGGCGGTTGACCCATCGTGAATCCTCGTGACGATTGATATAATACAAAAGCAGAGAGCCGTCGTCAATATTCCTAATATGAATACGGAACGTAAAAGGAAGTGTTGGCAAATTTGTTGATCTCATTCATGATGGTTTTGTGTTTTATTTTGATCAAGGTCATCACTAAACCTCAACTTGGTGAACTGGCGACCACTACTAACTTCCACTTCCTCCTTCGCGGGGGAGCCCAACAGTGTTGTGAGCATTTCTTTATAATTTGTTCCTTCGTGTGTTTCCACGGGGTGGGGTACAAAGGGTCGAAGGAGGCCAAAATATCTTGCTGCGACGTGGGTGCCATGGCGAGGCTATATTTATGGGGAAAATGTTTTCGCGATTTTAATTCTCCTTGGGGGACATGTTTTCACCCCTCTGGGGGTGAGGGGTACAGCCCCGTGGTTGCCGACCGTTCGCGAGGGGCCGGCACTAGCAGCCGCTTTCTGCGTGGTGCTGGCACTGGTTGCTTGCCTTCCATCAAACCTTCCCCATACTCCCCTCTCTCTAATTGGCCGCGTTTGCGTTCCATCGTTCTGGCCCCACACACCCCTCTCTCTAATAGGGTTTCCATCGCTCTTGCCCCAGACACCCCTCTATCTAATAGGCCGGCCCCCGCACCCCTCTCCTTTTGTTTGCTTCTTTGTTTCTTTGTTTTGGCTCTTTGTTGACGGTGTTGCCCGCGTTGCTGCACTCCAGAGTGCAGGGGTGCAGAGTAGTAATAGGTGTAGTAATTCAATACAACCGGAGCGCAGCCTCCCCGACGAGCGAAGCGAGGAGGGGTGTGCTGCGCGGAGTGTGTTGTTTTCGTGTTATGCAAATTTTTGGCATATTCTCACAGTTCATCCAGTCACTTTATTGCGGTTTATCGTCCAGTTTTGAGGCTTATTTGCTGGAATTCGAGAACACTTCGTTTACGTGCGCTAATAGAAGTTTTAACGTCTCACCCACCCACCCAGCCCACATATGAATGTCAAAGACAGAAATACCCAGCGTTATCTGATCGGAGATTTTACTGGAATCTTCGCTCATTTAGTAACACGCATCTGTTGTCTAATGCAAAGAAATACATCGGAATAAAGTAAAATAATCATCGGATAAAGTTGCCCATCAATATAAAGAATATGTTTAACTGCGAATTCACACTACCAGTGGAGTTTTAATATTCAACATAAGCTTAACATCTCACCAACCGAACAAGAGTCTTTCAATCTGTATTCTTTACGCTACTGTTGTTTTGTCCTGTGGAAAGAATTCTCGCGAACGAACAGCAAGCTACAACCCTGCTATATCCCTCGACGAAAGGCAAACACAAACGCGTGTTTTGAGCTGAGCGATTCCACCCGATGACTGCCGACCCTGATCTCCGAACACTTGCCGAATTACTTAACTTAACACACGGAGGTCATAACATAGAGGCTACATTGCCAAGCAACGGTAGCCACAAAAAAGTATATAAATGTAACCTAACCCTAACCCTTATCTCTATATAAAAATCATCTTATAAAAGAGGAACAAATGATCACACTTTTTGGAAGCGGGTCGTCCAAGGTCATTAAATGATAAAATAGCCAAAAAGGTTTATGTGATAGGCCATTTCCGAATTCCAAAAACCCTATCTCTTTCAAATTGGCCAAGGACATAATCTTTCTTTCTGAAGAAACGTCAATGCTTTTTAATAAAAGTAGAGTTTTTTTGTCGCGAGCTGAAGCGAAGAAAACAACTCCGAATCGCTTCGGCGGTACTGGTAAATACACTAACCTAAACTATGTTTTGAAAGTTATTTCCCTGCCAACAGAGATCTTTAGCAGCGAGAAGTTTATTTAATAACAACATTTGCACCATTTACCCACAAAATATGAACAGTAAAAACGAACTAACAAGGAAATCCAATGTTGAACCAAAAGACCAATTTTACGCAAGCATGTTTTTTTAGTGCTTCGAGCGATGCTCGGAAAGTTACATGTATCGTGCATATCCTATTGCAAATATACGGAATTGTGCATATGCAATTAGATTGATGGAAGCCAAACTAAAAATGCGGTTTGGCCGTTGAAGATGAAATTCGGCATGATGATGAAAAACACAGAAAAACAACGGGTGCTTACCATTTGTAAGAAAAATCCAGAAATTTCGGTTTTAAGTCAACTGGTAAGGTAATTTTCCGGAAAGTATTATCGGAAATTATGGACAACCACCACAAATTTCGCAAATTTGCTTACCATTTGAGCGAATCGTTCCGTCTCCAGGTCCTTTTGTGCCAGAACGAGTGAGTGTGCATTGACAGTACGGATCTTATCCGGTTGGTTGGTAAATTTGGAAAATCGCTTACCATTATTCAACCGTCCTTCCATCCGGATTTTACTGACAATTAATGGTAAGCACCCAACATATTTGAACAGAAACGAGAACTAAGCTTCGCTGAATCATTATATACTGTCTGTCTACATAACATATTTTTAATACTAGAGACTCTTTCCTTTCCATTTTTTTCATGTTCCCTACTTTTTTCATAATATATAAATTTAAAATTTTTACCGTCTCAATGTTTCTCCACACCCCTTTACTATTAACTACTTTTCATATGATTGTCATAATGTTCGAGAAGGAGTGGCTCACTGGGAAGCTCTTCTTGGCAAATCCAACAGGATAAATCCTGAAAAGAGTGGGACAGTTCATGCCTCCTCAAATCCTTAACTAGTTTAAAACTCTTGTCACAGGTTTTGCATTTGAGAGGCTTTTCTCCAGTGTGGCATCTAATATGATTCCTTAAGTGTCCTGACTGGGTAAAACACTTGTCACAGGTTTTGCATTTGTAAGGCTTTTCTCCAGTGTGGCATCTCATATGATTCCTTAAGTGTCCTGACTGGGTAAAACACTTGTCACAGGTTTTGCATTTGTAAGGCTTTTCTCCAGTGTGGTATCTAATATGATTCCTTAAGTGTCCTGACTGGGTAAAACACTTGTCACAGGTTTTGCATTTGTAAGGCTTTTCTCCAGTGTTGCATCTCATATGAACCCTTAACTCCCATGACGTTGTAAAACACTTGTCACAGGTTTTGCATTTGTAAGGCTTTTCTCCAGTGTGGCATCTCGTATGAGTCCTTAAGTCTCTTGACTGGGTAAAACACTTGTCACAGGTTTTGCATTTGTAAGGCTTTTCTCCAGTGTGGCATCTCATATGAACCTTTAACTCCCATGACGTTGTAAAACACTTGTCACAGGTTTTGCATTTGAAAGGCTTTTCCCTGGAGTGACATCTCTCGTGAGTTCTCAGAATGGATGATTTCCTAAAACACTTGTCACAGGTTTTGCACTTGTAAGGCTTTTCTCCAGTGTGGCATCTCATATGATTCCTTAAGTGTCCTGATGTCGTAAAACACTTGTCACAGGTTTTGGCATTTGAAAGGCTTTTCTCCAGAGTGTAGTCTCTCATGAGTTCTCAAATGTGATGGCCTGCTAAAGCACTTGTCACAGGTTTTGCATTTGTAAGGCTTTTCTCCAGTGTGGCATCTCACATGAGTCCTTAAGCTTGTTAATGTGGTAAAACACTTGTCACAGGTTTTGCACTTGTAAGGCTTTTCTCCAGTGTGGCATCTCATATGAATCTTTAACCCTCCTGACGTGGTGAAACACTTGTCACAGGTTTTGCATTTGTGTGGCTTTTCTCCAGTGTGCAATCTCTCATGAGTTCTCAAATTTACTGCTTGGCTAAAACACTTGTCACAGGTTTTGCATTTGTAAGGCTTTTCTCCAGTGTGGCATCTCATATGAGTTCTTAAGTTTCCTGATGTCGTAAAACACTTGTCACAGGTTTTGCATTTGAAAGGCTTTTCTCCAGAGTGCAGTCTCTCATGAGTTCTCAAATGTGATGGCCTGCTAAAGCACTTGTCACAGGTTTTGCATTTGTAAGGCTTTTCTCCAGTGTGGCATCTCACATGAGTCCTTAAGCTTGTTAATGTGGTAAAACACTTGTCACAGGTTTTGCACTTGTAAGGCTTTTCTCCAGTGTGGCATCTCATATGAATCTTTAACCCTCCTGACGTGGTGAAACACTTGTCACAGGTTTTGCATTTGTGTGGCTTTTCTCCAGTGTGCAATCTCTCATGAGTTCTCAAATTTACTGCTTGGCTAAAACACTTGTCACAGGTTTTGCATTTGTAAGGCTTTTCTCCAGTGTGGCATCTCACATGGTCCTTAAGCTTGTTAATGTGGTAAAACACTTGTCACAGGTTTTGCACTTGTAAGGCTTTTCTCCAGTGTGGCATCTCATATGAATCTTTAACCCTCCTGACGTGGTGAAACACTTGTCACAGGTTTTGCATTTGTGTGGCTTTTCTCCAGTGTGCAATCTCTCATGAGTTCTCAAATTTCCTGCTTGGCTAAAACACTTGTCACAGGTTTTGCATTTGTAAGGCTTTTCTTCAGTGTGGCATCTCACATGAGTCCTTAAGCTTGTTAATGTGGTAAAACACTTGTCACAGGTTTTGCATTTGAAAGGCTTTTCTCCAGAGTGCAGTCTCACATGAGTTTTCAAATTTCCTGCTTGGCTAAAACACTTGTGACAGGTTTTGCTTTTGAAAGGCTTTTCTCCAGAGTGCAATCTCTCATAAGTTTTCAAACTTGATGGTTGGCTAAAACACTTGTTACAGGTTTTGCATTTGTAAGGCTTTTCTCCAGTGTGGCATCCCATATGAGTTCTTAAGTTTCCTGATGTTGTAAAACACTTGTCACAGGTTTTGCATTTGTAAGGCGTTTCTCCAGTGTGCCTTCTCATATCAATCCTTACCGTAACTCTCCAGACTGGTTAAAATACAGAGTGGGATCCCTTGTAAGGCCTCAAATAGGTAGCTTGGCTAAAATACTTATTGCAGGTTTTATGTTCATATCACTTTCTGAGCAATAGCACAAGTTTAGTATATGATATGCAACTGCAACTTGGATCCTGCATGAAAAAAAAAAATTGTCAGAGGCTACATTGTATAAACTATCCTCTCTCTTCAGTTATATTGTTGTGATGGTTTAAAATATTGTGAGCTATACCTATAATGATTTTGTTCACAATGAGATCTATTGTGAGAATGCATTGTTAAAAAAAGTGAAAAACCTCCTTTAATGAAGATATCCACCATGACACCATGTGATACGTGTGGTTATAAATCCAATACCATATCAAAACAGGTTGAATGTACATCTTCTGTACTCTGACTAACTTACAGAATAATAATTGTGAAAAATAAAGCATTGGGTAATACTTCTTATGCCCAAAATAAACTTTCTTGTTACTTGGGCCATAAGGCCACCAGTCAATGAATGGGATCTGTTTTTTGTTTGTTGGATTTCTAAGCGGCCATCATTGTGGTAAGAAGCTGCTTCTAGTAATACCATTCTTTTTCTTTGTCATGTAAGTCATTCATCCTGAACCTATAGTTCTTGCTCGTGCAAAGAAGTGCGACTGCCAGGCAACTGAAGTTTCCAAAGAAAAAAAAAGTGACATCAGCCATGGGATTACAATGGCAGGACTTTTGACGATTGTGTTACAAACACGTTCAATGTTCATGTTAGAGAATTTTAAGAATTAAAACATGTGAGTCACATATCATCTATCACGCTAACTAAAAGCCTCTCAACAAAAATGGCCACTCAAAATTGAATTAGGGTACTGCAAACAACATTTCAGACCAAACCAATTTATTTGAGAGCTTTTCTTTTGACCTTTCCTCTATTTTGACTCTTCAACAAAACAACCAAAACCAAAGAAAAAATCTGATATCAAGGGAATTCCTTTTAAAAGCCACAGAGATGAAGCAATTGAAACAGGCCTGGGCAGAGACCAAACAGAGAGCAATTGAATGCATTCATATAAAACTATCATAAAAACCAGACTGGTATCAGAGTGGTAGTCCCTAGGAAATTCATTTGGCTGAGCAGTGTAGATGTTAGAGCTATATTGTCTGACACATTTGCCTGGTTATCAAACTGTAATTAAAAGAACCCCTTGGTTGCCAAAATTTGCTTAAACCATAAGGGAAATGAGAACTCATCACTACTAATTAAAAGAAAAGTGATCACAGCCACAAATTCTCAAAGTCAAGACCACAATCACCGGGACTTGCAAACACTCTGTTGCAAAACAAAACAAAACAAAAAACAAAAACAGAATAACCAACAAACAAAACATGAACAAAACTGTCTTCAGCGACAGTTTTACAGGGGAGATTGGAAAACAACATAACTCAGATCTGCTGTCTTGGACCTACTAGAGTGCCACATTTGCAGGTAGTACTTGTAACACAATATACAAACCAACTTGACAGACACAGCTGCCACATCAGACAGAAATACTGTTGTATGTATATCATCATACATGCACATACGGCATCTTAAGAGAACTTAAGGCTAATTCTACCTGAATTTATAGTGAAACAAGTATTCCCATTTATGAGGCTCTGGTGGCAAAACACAGAATCTTTCATCCTGTCAACAATAATCATGTGTTTTACAGTTGAATTATGGGTCCGCTATACAGCTATTTCATTAGATACAAGTTCCTAACCAAGGACACATTGGATTCATTGCTGGAATGCTTTCTGAATTTGCTATGAAATCCTGCAAATAACTAGACAGGGTGTCAAAAAGCTAGGGATTTGGACATCCTGAGAAGGTACCAGGGGATACCCAAACATGGCAGTAATACATACAGTATAAAGGGGATTCCCATTTCACAAGGAACTTGGGCAGGGTAGTACCCAAACCACAGGGATACACATATCATTGTGCCAGCAGTATTTTCTTAGGTAGGGATGTGTAAACAGTTGAAGATTCATGGAAGACATAGTATTATTTTAATTTTTTTATCACCAAGTCTTCATCTAACCCTGGTATGCTGTCTGCATTTTAGCCTTAGGCTGCACTTTACCCCTGGTCTGCAGTGTGTTTAACCCCCAGTCTATATTTTACCCGTGGTTTGCAGTCTGCAGTCCACAGTCTTCACTCTACACTGACTGATTTTTTGAATGCCCACATGCACTTGACCATTCAGAAAGGGACTGCTAGGTGTTACAAAGCAAAACAATGGCTAACCTACAGAATACAGGGCCAATTTTGCAGGGCTTTATTTTTTCCCAGCTCGGTGGCTTGCCAGTGAACTTGAATGGCTTGCTGGCTCACTGGTGTGCCGGTGAGCCACCAAGGTACTCTCTAGTACATGTACTGTATATCTACCTCATTCTTAAAGCAATAAAGCGACTACTGAGCTGGTGAGCCACTGCATCCGGTGTCCCACTGGAGGACCATAGGGAAACCTAATGAAAATTAATTTCAAATGTATCAGAAAAGAAAATTGAGTTGTGCAAGAAAACAAATGATTGACCTATTTGCTATTTTTTTCCACACTAAAGCAATGAACAACAAACAAACTGCTTCCCCAACATTTCACCAATTTACTGCTGGTCATTGAGATTTGCCTCATTTTCCCTGTCCAAACATCTTGCTGTGAGAGAGGTAATTCCTGTTTCAGTAGGATCAAGTGAGACTTCTTGTTAAATACTTGGTGTCTCCACTGTAGAAGTACTTAGAGATACTAAGCAGACAGCACAGACGCACATGCAGACGAGTCACTAAGGTGAACGCACGCACACGGCATGGTACCGTGTTCAAACAAAAGAAGTGTGTCTAAAAACGGTGGCTGTGTCACTTTCCTCATTAGTGTCCAAGTTATTGTTTTCCTTCACACACTGAAGACAATCCAGTGTGTTGAGTTTACTGTGTGTGATATCACATATATCAACATGGTGACCATGTCAGCATTATTGAAATGTATTATTGTTTCATTGCCTCCCAATAACCAGCAGTGATTTTGTGGCTGAAGCTTTTTCTTTCCAGAAAGCTCAGGAAAGTCATCGTAAAGTCACCATGACAAGCAGCAGAATGGCAGATTTGTCCTAAATTCTGTATGGGTTGTCCACAGATACAAACTAGATTCGGCTACTTAAAGAAGGAACTTCCCTAAACTCAATTAATTTATGGTTTACAAAGCACCAGTTATTTTTCGGTTTGTATTAATTTTGAGCTTGAATCTTCACTCCTTTCCCATACATGGAAGGAAATGACTGAAACCACCAAACTTCATTTGAACGACCATTAGGCATTTGCTCGTCAACAAACTGACCAAAGGATTTTAAAAACAACTAACGGGAATCAAACGTGATTTAACACCATCCAAAAGCACCATTCCAATTAAAGGCAAGTGAGATTTATACCCCTATATAATGGTTTACTTTAATGAGCAAATCCTCAAAACAAAACAGCAACTTGTCGATTTTGGAGAAATTTCAAAAAGCGAAACGCACCAACTGATGCCTCGGAGTGAAAAGAAACTTGATTCAACTCCTGTAAAAACCTGGAAGGTATGATGAGCACTTTTAATGATAAGAATACACGTAAATTAGAGGCATTTTATTTCTACTTCATAGTACAGCAAATACTAGCTTCAATGGTAAGAGCAAAATGAATCTCCATGCAATGTAATCTGGCAAGTATGGAGCCCGTTAAGAAGTCTAGCATGTTAATAAAGATATTACTGTGTTAACAAAAGTTGCACAAAGTTGATTAAAACGGCAAAATTCTGTCTTATAAATGCAGAATTTTATTATGAAATGGTACTTATGATGCATCGTTTATTGATGATTTACCGGTATATCTTTCAAGGCAAGGTTTCTAAAGTGTTTCTCTTTTCATTGCATGCTGGTGAGCATGAATTTGCCATCAGAACAAGAAAATGTGATATATCTGGTTCTACAAGGCACACAGAGAAGATTGAAGCAGCAAAATATGCTGTCTTAAATGCATTTTTGAGTGTTTCTCTAAACCATTATCATTACATGGTGAAACTTGATAATAGCTATGTTGAATTTGTACCAAGGTGTCTCTTCAATGTATTGTAACCCTTTCACTCCCAAGAATGACTTTAGAGATTTTACTCTGTCTAATGCCAGATGATTTTACTCGTCAAAGGGAGACCCCTTGAGAGTGAAAGCAGGGCTCGAGACTAACTTTTCAGCTTACTAGCCAAGTGGCTAGTGACAGGTTTGATTCACTAGCCAGACTTGTTTGCCAGAAATTAATCCTGTCAAGCAGTTTCAGTTAGGTACTTTTTTTCAACCACATTACCTACGTACAGGTAATCAGCTTATTAGAAATGCATATAAAAATTATGTTTTACATTCCATTTTATAATAAAACAGTATTTTTTCACCCGTAAATTAAGTTCTTAGAAATTTTCACTAGCCAAAATGGCTAGTAAAGTGAAAAATCCACAAGCCAAAACAGAATTTTTACTAGTCTGTGGCTAGTTGGCCACCATTAGTCTTGAGCCCTGGAAAGGGTCTCCCTTAACCCTTTCACTCCCAAGAGTGACTTTATAGATTTTACTCTGTTGAACGCCAGACGATTTTACTCATCAACGGGAGAACCTTGGGAGTGAAAGGGTAAAGAACTTCATTTACAGTGAAAAAGACTATTTTATTATAAAACTTTCAAATGTAAAACTTACTTATTTCTAAGAGGCTGATAGCTTGCATGTCAGCATTGTGGTTGAAAAAAAGTACCTAACTGAAATTGCTTGACAGGTTAATGTCTGACAAACAAGTCTGGCTAGTGGAAAATTTGTTTGGCAAGTGAATCAAGCCTGTCACTAGCCACTGGGCTAGTAAGCTGAGCCCTGATATCTACCTCATTCTTAAAGCTCTAAAGCGACTAGTGAGCCGGTGAGCCACCAACCCACTCTCTAGTAAGACTTATATCTACCTCGTAATTAATTATAAAGCTGCGCTAAATATAAAGTCACTAAATATAAATTTGGCCTAGTAATCTGTAGTTGCTCCCAAAACAACTGAAATGTAAACTTGGCTCACTCTTGGTTACCATCAACTTCGATAGGTTGCTCGAGCGACATAGATTGATAAAAACCTCGAGGTTGGAGACGAATGCATTCAAAATGCCGAGAATATTGCTGAACACATTTCATGATAAATTATAAGCTGACATCATGTTCTCTTTAGTTTGAAAAAGGCAGCCAATGAAACATCATCATCATCATCATCATAACTTTATTAATGTGTCTACAAAGATTTAGCATTGCTGCTAATTGGGGACACTTAAAGCCCCGGCTACACGTTGTAACGTTGTTAGAAGAACACGACCCAACATCGTTGTAAGAACGCTTCTAACAATGTTGGACACGCATATAACATTGTTGGAAAAACGTCACTTCGGGGGTCTGACTTCAACAATTTCCACCTCTGCCAATAGACTTTGGGATTGGAGACTGGGCCCTTAACTCTGATTGGTCTTTACAATACAATGTTGAAAGGGCGACTACACGCTTCAACATTTGTTGTATGTTGGAGAAAATGTTTGATTGCAATCAAAACATTCTTCCAACAAAAATATTGAAGAAACGTCATCAAACATGCATGCTACACGTTCTAACATTGTTCATCCAACAAATGTTTTATAACAATGTTTGAATGTGTAGCCGGGGCTTAAGATAAGTTACAATGTATCAAAACTGTGTACAAGATGAATCAAGATAAAAGCTGTTTACAAAAGGAATGAATATTAAAAATATATGTATCAGAGTAAGACTATAAAAGCTAATAACAGTTAATATTCAAGTTAAACATTTATGAATTAGTCCCTTATAAATCGCTTCTCATACCTTACAAGGCTATGCCCGCTTGATTTTGAAGTGGCTTTCGTTCACGGTCACTTAGTTCACCGATGCCGCCATCTTGAAAATTGTGAAGCCGTACCAGTCTTTTTCGGAATAGTTCTTTCGTGGAAATTAAATGCATGTGTCATGTAAGCCTACGTAAAATGTCCCTGGACATATAGTAACTGTGGTGCATGCAGTAGCTGTAGCATATGTGCAACAACGACTACAACAACAAGCTTTATTTGCATAACCATCATGGAAAATTACAGTATTGTTAAGGCGAATCAAGGTTCTAAGAGAACAAGAATTAAACTGGATAGACTTTCCACGGTTTCTGACGCCATTTTGACTGGGGGTAAACATGGCTAAAATTTATCGTTAAGTAATTTCAATTAAAGTGTATGAACTTTTTTGTTAAAAGACGTTTTGGGTAGGGAACGCATACTGTTTGGAAGATACTTCCATACTTTGGTGCCAAATCTTAAAAAAGGAGAGAGTTGTTGATTAAGCCTTGATTTGTTGACAAAGAAATTTCCATCATTAGAAAATCTTGTATGGTACGTGTTAATTTCCCGAGATTGAGTAAAAAGATTTGATATTTTAGAGGGGGCAGAGCCAGAGGATACGTCATGCATTTGGGAAGCCACTGTTTTAAGATACAACATATTAACTGGTAAAACATTTGCTGAAATGAATAGTGGTATGGTATGAGCTCTGTATTCCACACCATATATAAATCGAAGAACACGCTTTTGCAAAAGAAGAATTTTTTAAAGTACAAGAGCGAAATAAAGTGTTGTTGTTGCTGTCGCATGTGGCTTCTAATTTCGCGGCAATTTGCATAATTTGGATTAGAAGGGCTTGTATGAAATCCGAGTTAAAAATCCGTCTACGGCCGTTGTAGCCTGAATCCGTTCTTCGTACTTCGTGAAACTAATCGCAGTACAAATGTCTTGTAAAGGACATTTTCACTGTGGAAATCTGCCTCTTTGTAGCCGCCTCTTTGTAACAATGGAAAGTGATAGATAAATAGGTAATAATATTATTGTTAGTGGTTGGACTGTGAGTAGGCTCTAATTTCGATGATAGATTGCGGCGGGTGAAAAACACGCGCGCGAGAAGTTGCGAGGACACGCAACGCGAGATGAGCGCGCCCTCGTGTCTTTCGCCGGCTCCACAATACACCATTTTGCTAATAATCAGTTCCTGGTGAGTTTTAAAGTACGCCCTAAATTAAATCCCGGAGGGGGGGGGGGGGGGGGGGGTGCGTTTCTAAAAAAAATACGGGGAGGTTCCGCCCGAGGTCTGACCCCTTACCCTTTCATATACCGTTTTTGACAGAAAAGGTACCCCTTTCGTGTACCTTAAACAGGAAGTCTTCTTGTCATTTTCAGGTAGCGTTCAATAAATTAAAACAGTACAGTCATAAGGTATGTGTGTTTGAAATATTGTAATGAAAGGCCCCTTAAAATCCCTAAATGACAGATTTCCCTACCCTTTCATATACTTGGACTCGTGAAATCCCTACCCTTTCATATACCTGAAGCGTGAAAAAGGTACCCCTTTCGGGCGGAGCCTCCTCGTATAGGCCCTTATAGGGAGTATCCTCCCGGGGGAGGGGGGGGGGTTCAGCGAGGCAGACGAAAATGGATCTTCCCGGAATAATCACAACAAGTCATCGCCAGAATTTTAGACTTTCTCCGAATCGTATGGGCGCCTCTTGGAATCCACCCTCCCAAATATTACAGGTTTGAATGTGAATTTTTACGGTGCTTTATATTTAATTCACTGATTCGTTCTATTCAAAGCAATTTTAGCAAAATTTGCAAGAAACGGGTCAAATGAATTGTGCTTCAAAGTAACGTATCTCATTAGCTTTGTTCGCCTTCGCGTACATTTAATAATTGAACGCTATTGCTTTTTAGGCATAGATACGGGCTGAACAAATTTTGTTATTTAAGAAAACTTATTGCCTGTTTTTAAGTCTTGTTTTCCCAGAAATTTGTAATTTTACTCGATCTATGTCAACAAACCAAAATCCTAGCAAAATCCTAGCTATCACACGATAGAAATCTCGAGCTCATGATCTAATTGTTAAATATTTGGTCGGTAAAAATTCGCTAGGACATCACACCAGCCCGGCCCCGGTAAAATATTATTTAAGCAATATACCACAAGCTAAGTTTCTATGGCCTATTTAACAAATAGATTCCATGTTGCTGTGCGTCCTGTTCAATAATAGATCACAGATGACGTCAAAATGTGGTAAAAACAAAGAAGTGGCACATGAGTCGCAGGCAAGTGTGTCACTGATGTTTTTACAACATTTTGACGTCTTCTATGATCTATTACTGAACAGACGCACGGCAACATGGAACCTATTTGTTTTATATAATAAAGAAACAAAATGCAAGCGAAAACCTTGTTTATTTTCACATTTTTGGAAGAAAGTGGGTCGTGATGACGTAATCTGTGCATGTCCTCTAATAGATCATAGCTAAGAACCCATCACAACGCGCGAACTATTAGCCTTATGATATAAAGGCTGACAAACCACGCCGGGGATGTTGAAAGAACACTCCTTTTTTGGCGCTTTTACGTTTCCATCAAGTTAATCAACCCAAATTTTAATTAACGCCAACCCCAAGGTACAAGTTACACCGTTTGTAACACTGTTCTCAAACCATGTTTGTATTTCCTTTTTTGACTGCTCATTCAAAGGGATTGTGACTTTCGTTAGCCGTTCAAAGTTTAATGCTTATATAGACACATCCCGCGTGAACGCCTCTAGGCGTCTTGTATTCAAGGAAAATTGGGCATTTTTGTCAGTTTACGGGATGATAAAGTCTAAACAAATGATCATTTAGCAAAAAAATATGGTTTATTGCAACCACAGTTCGGGATTTGAGAAAGTTGAAGATTTTCAAAGCATCACCCCTCTCGGCGGAAAAGGGTTAACCAGGTAAGAAATAATTAGCTGATAACAAATTTAAAAAATTACAATTACTTAAATTTATAAGTGTTCATTTTTTCATCAAGAAAGAAAAATTTGTTTGCAAGAAGCAATGAAAAAAATTTCAAACACATCAGTCAACAGAATTACCATTGTAGGCCATTATCGTTGAAGCTGATATTGTGACGTCTGTAAATGAACTGTCAGCTCTGATTCTATCCGGTGGTTTTAAATTGGTCCAATGTGGTATCTTATTTTACGCATTCCTCTTTTGGGCAAAAAACATTGTTTCTGTAATAAATTCTGTTCATAGCAGACTGACACAAAGCCCTTTGACGGTGACGGTAGCTTCATCTTCGTTCTACAAGCCCGGAATCTTGGTGATTGTCCTGTGATGTCCTCTTTTCTTTTTGAAGGTCAGTTGAAAGGAGGTCCTATATTATTTCTCTTCTAGTCTTTTTAGTGGCCTTTTCATATACAAGGTTCTGTGGTATAGAAGAGTATGCATTTCCAACAATAGACAAGGCCTGGTCGCCCTGGTCATCAGTTAGAAACAGCCGGCTGGTGCAAGAAATTACTGATTTCAACTTCGCTACACACCAGACAGATACAATCCATTAGGTTTATTTTGGCGTCTTTCGGCCTCGCGCCAATGGCAGGCATAAACGACTTACGTTCAAGATAACAAGAGCAACAGATGATTTACAGAAGTGTAGAACAAACATGTGATACTGCCGGATACGAAAATTAAACCAAAAACCCCTGCGGGGAAAAAACTGGAAACGTATCCCACGAACCAATGCAGTGCCACAAACCCTCCGGGGTTTAAAGGGTATCTTGTCACAACCCAAAACTAAACAACTAGGATGTACACGGAGCAGGAAAAAAAAAAAAAAAATAATAATAATAATAATAATAATAATAATAATATATATATATATATATTATATATATATATATATATATATATATATATTATCAACAAATTAACGTGTATAAAGCGACTGATGCAGGCCTAGAATGGCTCCCACGTGACGAACTAACCCTTTATAGACAGCATGATACCCATCATGCCTCACACAAATTGTACCCAGGCCCTTCTGTTCCGTGCCGTAGAAATATCAATTTCTGTCTAATTCGCACGCTCAATCGTCAGAAATTACATATTTCAACTTCACTACACACCAGACAGATACAATCCATTAGGTTTATTTTGGCTTCTTTCGGCCTCGCACCAGTGGCAGGCATAAACGACCTACAAGACAAAGAAAGGGCTTGACGGCGTGGTAAAGAAAACTGTAAACGTAGCTAAAAAAGCTTTACAAACCTAAGGACTTGGAAACCGAAAGTCTGACGTCTGTGCTGTCTTTAACATACCCATTCTTAGCCGTTGCGGACTTCCAACGACCGTGTCGCTGAAAAACTCTATCAGGCACGCCACTATTAGCGGCCGCAGATGCCCTCCCGACCTAAGCGAGTGAGTGCCATATACGTGAGGGTTGGGAACAAAATCTCGCAGCGTTTTGCGCAAGTGATCCCTGAAGATACTATAGCTAATAGGTTTGTTCCCGGAGGCCAACTTGTATGACATTTTAGTCTTAATTAATCGCCTAAAAATAAATTCCTCTGAGAAAGGGTCAATATTAAACGTAGTTAAATACTCTTTCAGGATCTTGATGGGGCAGGCCGCACCCTCTACCTCTGCAATCAGGACCTCATCTCCCTGCCTTAATTGGTCATTTTTACTCTTAACAACTTTGATTGACATATAACCGTTGTGAAAAGAGATTTGATTTCTCTTAATTCTGGTAGCATCGTCGAACCTGAGGAAGCCCGAAAAACACAATAAATACAGGGAAACATTTCTCAGCTCCAAGCCGTTAGACAGGTCAGCCCCCTCAACTATACTCTTGAGCAATTCGGGTGGGATAGGCTCCTTCCGGTTCGACCTTCCGGTGCCTAGGATTCTCTTAGACTCTTCAATAACCGCCACAACCAGTGAACTACCAGTAGGGGAGACCAACCCGGCGGTCGTAGAATGCGGCATCAACTGAACTACAAGAACTGGTAGTTTCTAATAAGTGCAGCAAATAAATGGCAACCGGAAGCGGTTCCGCCGGAAATGGCGTTATTTCCCCAGCGCAACGAAAACGCCTTCCACCTATTGAACGCACGCGTGTATCCGGTTACGGTGCCAGCAGCCCTAGACATCAGAACAGTGGATTTTATTCTGCCAGCCAAACTCCTCAGATCAGGATGCTTGAGATTTTCCACTTCCTTCCAGACTCCATGTTGAAACACGTCTGAAACGAGAAAAATAAAGGAAGGTAACAAGGACTAATTTGCTCTGCATAAAACTGTTGAGTTTGAATCGTTGTCAAGGCTAAATGTACGCAGAGAAAAACAATCTCAACATGAAAAGCCAGCTTTATTAACTAAACAAAAAACGAACGGAAGACATATCTTGAGACACATACAGCAACAGTGAATCCTTGCCAACATCAAGGAAAACTGGATACCAAAGATCCAGGCAAGACAGCTGCGCTGCTGTACTTTTAACATAAAGTTAGGCCATAAATGGCCCCCAACTTTTCTTTAACTGCAATTGTCGCAGCAGCCATCATCCTCAGTACAAAAACCTGATAAACACGGTCGTTCATTGACGTTAAACTTCACTCTAAGAGCAGCAACCTTAAAAGGCAATCTCTTGGCTCCAAACAAACGGTTCTTAGCTTGACACTTGTAATCCGGCAATAACAGCCAATCATGCACGAACGGACTCCAATGTCTACCATCACGAAACAAAATAGTCCAAAAATAAGACGCCTTCCACACTGGAACAACAATGGTTCTCTCAGCCTTACATAGTCGCATATGACTGATAACTCTTGCAGTCAAGGAAACTGGGGGCACTAGCCAATTATTCTCACGACCCCAATCTTGAGTAAATGCATCAACTGCTTCTGTTTCGGGTTGATAAACCTAGAGTTAAAGAGAGGAAGCTTGGAGTTACAACTACACGCGAATCTGTCCACGGAATGTGGACCCCACTTAAAGTCCAGCATTCTAAAGATATCATCCTCTAATGAATAATCGTCAAAATCAATAATTCTACTCAGACAATCAGCCTCTGTGTTCAGATCTCTAGGAATCCATTTCAATTCAAGTGAATGCTGTTAGTTACACACAAATTGAGTATCTCTAAAGCTAAATACTGTAATTCTTCAACGCGGCTTCCAACATGAACAATGCTCACAACATTCTGATTATCAGTGAACCAGGCAACCTGTTGGCCTTTGAGATCATGAATAAAACTTCCGAATGCTAACTGAACAGCTTTCAATTCTCTCCACGTAGAGCTCTTCGCTTGCTCAGCAGGTGACCAGTTCTGCTGAAATATCTTAATCTCGCGGATCTGGGCGTCTGAGGAATCGGCTTGCGATCGTTTCAAATCGCCAATGGATTTTTGAAAAACTTCCGTCATTGATGCCATCATGGTGTTGTTGTTAGCTTCTATCATCTTAGCAATGTCATCGTTAGAAACATTCCCTTCGCCCATGCTGAAGAACGGGGAAAATATTATCAACAAATTAACGTGTATATAGCGACTGATGCAGGCCTAGAATGGCTCCCCTGCTCGGTGCCTGTTCATGTTATTTTTTTTATCTTTAGTCTTTGCAATTTTTGACTGGAAAATATCTTGTATAGAGTAGAACACTTAGCCACCGAAAAATGAATTGTACGTACGTTTCCTTGACTGATTTTAAGTGACTCAAGTACACAGCGACTGTACAGTCAGTGTAGTTGGGCCGCTCAGGACTTGATGTTCCCTTCGATTGGGTCATTTGAGTGATAAATTATATGACTTAGTCTCGAACAACACAGTCGGCGAAGGGGTCAAGAAAACGTATATATCAGGCCCTAGTTCAGTGTTCAAAGAGCGGATAACTCTATCCTGCGGATAAGTCGCTATCCAGCGGATAAAATGTATCAGTTGCGATACATTTTATCCGCTGGATAGAGTTATCAGCTCTTCGAACAACTGCCGGGAACTGGAAGGTTCCGTATGGAGTTGTCCAAGACCTTTGTGCAGAATGGTGTCAACAGTCTCCCGCCGTGTGTGTAGAGGTGGAATTTTTATGGTATAACTGGAGGTGAAGTATTTTGCATGTATGTCAATGAAAATTAAGGCCGCAGAAGATCTTATAATAATTCTTTTCTACAGTATTTGTACTACCTGCTAGATATACTAGAAATCGTTGCAAGCATTCTCAGATGTTAAGTCTAACTTTGAAAGGGTGCAAACTTTGTGTTTCTTTCACACTTTGCAGTGAAGTCTTTCGAACTACTTGGTAGAAATACTAGGTGTGTTTGCGAGCTTTCGCAGCGATTTTTTACAAGGGCCAAAATTATTCGAAAAGGACGCCAACTTTGTGTTTCTTACACACTTTGCAGTGAGGTCTTTCGAGCTACTTGGCAGAAATACCAGGTGTGTTTGTGAGCTTTCGCAGTCTGTGATTTGTTTCAAGCGCCAAAATTATTCGAAAAGGACGCCAACTTTGTGTTTCTTGCACATTTTGCAGTGAGGTCTTTCGAACTACTTCGTAGAAATACCGGGTGTGTTTGCGAGCTTTCGCAGTGATATGTTGCTAGCGCTAAAATTATTCACGAAATGGATGCGGTACGGTATTTCGTGCACACTTTGTAGTGAGATTTTTCGAACTACTAGTTAGAAATACCAGGTGAGTCTGCGGGCTTTCGGGGTGATCTGTTGCAAGCTCCAAAGTTATTTGAAAGGGGTGGAATTTTGCATTTTAGAGAAATACGTGGTTATTGATTGCTTGTATGATGCAGTATTATGATTGGCTATTATGCTTGTCTTGACTGAACGTAGTTATTTCATCTTTTTTGCAGCTCTTCCTATTGATCTTTCAAGTGATTTGGCGGGGTGAAGGGATGTTGCATTTCTCCAGGCCTATGTAAGGAACATGAGCATCGAGTGAAATCAGCCTCACACCTAAAAATCGGAAATGTAGCATTTTCCGAAAATAAAAAGGCGCAAGTAGTCTGAAATTTCAATTGCGATACGGATTGTGATATGGATTCGTGCCCATTTTCTACCTAAAAGCAAATGCGGTTTTGGTTATCCAAATTTCGTCATTGGCTAAAAACTTTCTCGCGAAAGTTAAACGCGGAATCGCAACAGCAAGAAATCTTTCTTGAAAGTAGTTTTTCATTGGCTTTGATGGCAAAGGAAGTATTAACATTAAAAGCTGGAAAAATGAGCCGTGGCCGTTTATGGTCATAGGTGAACTTAATCCAGCGACATCTTTTAAGACAATAACAGTTGAAGGAAGATGCAAGCCAATAAAATATTTCAAGCATAAGGCTCTATCTTCCCCCTTGAGATCAGGCTCTTCCATTTCGAGGTGAGTAAAAAGTATTGTACTTTGTTTATAATGGTAATGGCAATTAATTATAAATTTCTCTAAAGCAAGATGTCTATACTGATTGTGTTTTTGCTGGCCAAAAATATGAGAAAAACAAAAAATAAATAAATAAAAACGACAACCAAACAACATAATCTCCTTGCTGGCAAAAAATTAGTCTTCTTAAAATGCTAGGAAAATAAACTTAAAAAATACTCCTGGCTGGGAAAGAGAAGAAACTCGTAAGAAGGGTTCTGGCTGGCAACTACAAATGTCAGCTTTATTGCTAGCTGGCTCTGAAGAGTGGATAATATTTTACCACGGAAGTTAACCATTAACCAGAAATCTGTTTGCAAACGCTCACAAATCATTTTAGCCAAAGACGGTTCAATTCTGAAAAAGTTGTCGTTGGGTACTCCTTACATCTACAAGCCATCAATATGGTTTCCGTTCTCTACACTCCACGGTTACGCCGACTACTTGAGGCTATTGATAGTTGGGCTATGAATATTGATTTTAGCATCGTCAACGCTGCCGTCTTTTTAGACCTTAAAAAAGGCCTTGATCACGATATTTTTTTACGCAAACTGCAATATTGTACGTCAGTCCAATTATAAATGGTTAGCCTGTTACTTAGATAATCGTACTCAAATTTGTTATAGTAATTGTTGTAAGTCAACCCCGAAATCTTTGGCATGTGTTGTTCCTCAAGGAACAATTATAGGAACTCTACTGTTTCTATTATTCAATCATCATATTTTAATATGAATATGTTATATAGAATTTTTAATATTATTTTAAAAGTTAGTTTTTGACTTATTATCTAGGATTCATTTGTAATTTTTAAGTATTGCAAAGTTTTTGTAAATAATTGCGTAATTCAGCCTTTGGCTGCGATGCAGTTTTTTAAAAACTATCTATCTATCTATTATATATCAATGACTTACCAGCTCCCAGATGGCTTGTTAGCTCAGTCGGTTGAGCGCTGCACCGGTATCGCCGAGGTCGTGGGTTCGAATCCCGTACAAGTCTGAATTTTTTTTCAGGCATTATTTTCACTGCTGTTTAAACACGGACACTGCCTATATAAGGAACGTTGGACTGGGCCAGCCGTCAGTCCTTTCATTCTAGACGTCGACCCGCGAACATCCGGGGCGCCAAATTCAAATTTGTTGGTACGAGAAATTCAAAATTTATTGCATTCGGACAAAATGAAAGTTAAACTTCAGGTTTTCCAACTTTAGTGACCAGAATTGAGTAACTTCGACTGAGAATGATGGACGCACGTTCCGTTATATATCCTTCTTCTATATTACTGGCTTCCCTTCTTCTTGCTCTCTGGGCCCGCCATATCGGTGGTTTGCAGCCAATCTCTGGAGACACAGATAACAATGGTGAAACGTGCAAATGCTGGAGGACGAACAAAAGATCTGTTGTTTACGTCCTCCAACGCGGCGGTGATGACGTGACGTGAAAACTACCTATTGAATATAGCCGTTCAAGTAGAAATTACGTCACAAAGAGGGGAGGAGCTATCCCTTTTATAGGCATTGTCCTTGTTTATGTACTGAATGAATATGCGAATGATCATCGCAGTTATGAACACTACTTAAGCAGTAGTGAGAATAAAGCCTGAAAAAAATTCAGGCTTGTACGGGATTCGAACCCACGACCCACATTTTTATGTCTACTAGTTATGCAACTAATTTTCTTTTTTATTTATTTAGCTTTAGAATTACGACAAGCGACTTCCTTGAGAGATTTTAGGAATAAATTGAGTCGCCACAGTTTTAAGGCCTCCAAGAAAAGCAGCCTTTGTTGTTTTTAATTTTTTTTTATTATCATTGTAATTAGGTAAATAGATAGTTAGCACATGATTAATTACGCTCATGGAAATACCGTGTCTAAATAAAGTTATCCTACCCTATCCTAAAGTATATTAGTATTTATTATATGACTGGCTCTTTCGGCGGTCAAGATGAATCAATTCTTCGGGTGTGATTGGTTACCTGCGAGGTCAAAATGGAGCCATCTTTACCGCTCGGGATAGCCCGTTCGTCCCGCGTTTTACTGCCTTTTAATAGTGTCGTTCGAGTCATATAATAAATCCTTTATTGACCAAGCTTGTTCGGTCAAGATGGCGGGATATGTGACGTCTTAATGTAATGGCTGTGGTAAAGAACTTGGCCAATATCCCGCCATCTTGACCTCACGCTTGGCCAATAACCCATATAAATAAACTAGCAGTCTATCATGAATGCCGTTCTCTGATTGGCTACGCTACTCGCTATCTAGTCTGTAATAGATAGAGAGTAGCGGTTGTCAAAAAATGGCGGCCGCTTCTTCGCGTTTTCAAAGTCTCTAGGAGGAGGATTTAGGATTAGTTGTGAACGACTAGTAGATTTATACTAAAACAATTAGATTATTCGCTCTCGATTTCTATGCGTAATAGCTGATTCGGGCTGCGCCCCTGATCAGCTGTCACGCGACAGAAATCGAGAGTGAATAATCTAATTGTTAATTAGAAAGATGCAGGTGATCTTGAGACGGGCTGGGGGCGGGACGGAGGGGGGGGGGGGTTGTCACCCACTACACCCCTCCCCAAGATCCGCCCCTGTGTGATCAATATACGTCTTTTTTATGGCGTCTTAATGTAGCGGCTGTGGTAGTTGTAGTATATGTGGTAGTAGGTGTGTAGCTTTAGTAGCTGTACTAAGTACATATATATATATATATATATATATATTTTAAGGAAAACGACAACACTCTTAAATTTGCAAAACATGTTTCGACAGAAACTTCTGTCATCTTCAGTTGATAGATTTACAAAGCGTTAGAAGTTGAATTTATAAGTAGGAAAAATGCTAATTACATAGTAACAACGGAATGTACATAAAACGTGGCAATGTGAAAATTAAAAGGATAATTAAATTATTAAATTATTAAATTAAATTATCCTTTTAATTTTCACATTGCCACGTTTTATGTACATTCCGTTGTTACTATGTAATTAGCATTTTTCCTACTTATAAATTCAACTTCTAACGCTTTGTAAATCTATCAACTGAAGATGACAGAAGTTTCTGTCGAAACATGTTTTGCAAATTTAAGAGTGTTGTCGTTTTCCTTAAAAGTTTGACATATATATATATATATATATATATATATATATATATATATATATATATATATATATATATATATATATATATATTGGAGACTGATTCGGTGAGGTTTCGGGCTTCCGAAGAAAACGTTTCAATTGTTACAGGAACACACAACGCATTACAGCAGAAGTGGCACAAAATACTCCAGTCATTCTAACTCCTCGATCTCTCCTTTCTACGATTAATAAAACACACGATTTTACTTGAATGATATAAAGGTTCTCCTTTACAAAGGAGACAACTTTAACCCTGTATTTCATGGCCCTATGTATTTCTCCTCCCTTGATGTGCCATTTTTTTTGCACACTGACTTTTGTTATTGTTAAGTAGTAGTATTGTATATGTTAGTGGTGTCATTTTTAGTTTTGTCCTTGTAAGTAGTATTATTGTTAAGTAGCATCATTTCGTGTTGTAAAAAAGGTGTGCTAGTATGGTAAGTAGTGTTGCGAGTAATTGCAAGTAATGCTAGTGTTGTAAGGTTAGCGTTGTAGAATTTGAAATAAAGTGTTTTTCCCTTTGAGGTGGTAGGCCTGACTTTAAAGGGCCCATTTTGGACAGAAATTTCTCAAAATTAAAACAACGGTCTGAAATAAAACTTCAAAAACAATGATGTACGAGGTGACAATTTTTACGCCTCAGGTGGCAAACCCCAATTGAATTGCGGGCTCCAAAATAAGACTTGTGCATAATATTGGAGATTATTCCCATCCAGAAGAGGAAAAATCTGTGCGAGCCCAGATTGAACCTGTGTTTCTTTCGCGAGTTATTCCCTGTTATAATAAACAACATACATCCTTTCTTTAGGCAGCGATATTATTGAGTAGAAAGCTCTTTCTGGTCTGGGCTCACACAAAACGTTCCTTACATATCTATAGAATGAAAACAGTAAATTGCATCCAGAAACGATATTCTTTGTCTTTTTTTTTTTTTTATTACAATACTTTTAAATACGCCTGTGTGTGCCATTAATTTCATTCAACTAATCGCATACATAGCGTCTTCGTTTCTTCTTAGAAAACCGAATTCCATGTGGGTCGGCCAACGGAATCCAACATGGCGCTCAAAATGCCCGCCCATATCAACAAACTTTGGCTGTAATTTTCTGATAATAGAAATTATAGAACGCTACCATACTTTTGGAATTTACATTAGAATCAAATTTCTCTAATGATTAAGTTTTAGTTTTAGGTCTATTATTTTATAAGGAAGCCATTACACAAAGTGACAGACCCTTTCATAATGGCACGCAACAAATTTGTTCTTTTATTTTTACGACAATTAGCCTTACTAGCCTCACTAGCACATGCAAAATTCAATAGAATTTTAATTTTGTAGTGAGGATAGTAAGGCTAATTAACCCATTGACTCCTAAACCGGCCGCACCTGCCATGCTTCAAGACATTGCATCTTTCTCAATCGCACGAATATTGCTTTAACTGTCAGTTGTGAGCACGAAATGGGATGTCCTTTAAATTTGGATATCCAATAAACGCAAGAAACATAGCGATTTTTACCAAATATGGTCTTTTGAGTTTGGTCAAGAACGAAACTGACCGTTTAACGTCAAAGAGGAACCACGAAAATGCCCGTTTTTGCCTTTGTTTTTTAAAGAAATCATCGTCGAAAAACCAAACTTCAACCATAATAACAAAACTCAGTCCTTGTTCTAGCTTAGAAATGACTTGTTTTGTTCATATTGTTCTCCCGAGCGTTGATACAGCCTTTCGTTCCAGTGCATTCGGGTCTTTCCGCCATTTTCAACATCTCCACCGCATTGCATGCTGGGAAATAACGAGAATTTTGGACAGCGCCCGTTCCTTTCCCCAATTCTTTCACATCACATTCTACAGCCACTCCGACCTAACGCCAAAAATTCCTGCTTGTGGTCATCTTCAGTACTCATAAATTCCAAAATATGCGGCGGTAGGTCGAGAAATTCGTCAATAGTCGAGTCCCAAAGGTACTAGTGTCCGACCGGCCAAATTCCCAGTTCGTCGAGTAACAAGCCAAATTCGATAACAAAGTATATCACCTTGCTCGATTCTATGAGGAAGTGGACTCTTAGCTACCGTCACGCTTAATGATACTCATCAGGCAGCCACTAAAGATGAAAAATGGCTGTAAACTTAGCAAAAATCGCAAGCAAACCGAACTTGGGCCGCTGTTGTAGCTCCACGGAGGAAAAATAGCTACGTCAGAATGACGTTTTCAGAAACCTTGAGCCTCCAGTGCTTTAGGACAGCACCACTTCTCCATGGTAGTTTAAATAAAGAGTCACGAAATGCTATGGATCGTTTATAGGTGGAAAATCACTCCGAAAACGTTAAAGCTGCTAGGAGTCAATGGGTTAACATACATACAAAAGAATAATCAAATCATCTGCCATTAAGAAACAAGTCTTTTATTATATAAGTCATTGCAGAAAGTGATTTACATTCATTCTTCTATGCCTCCTTCGTATATTAAAATCTACTAGTGTTGTATCACTAATGCTTTCCTCTGATTGGCTACGCTACTTGCCATCTATTTAACAATTAGATTATGAGCTTGAAATTTCTATCGCGTGATAGCCCGAATCAGCTATCACAGATAGAAATCTCGAGCTCATAATCTGTTTTAGTATAAATCTACTAGTCGTTCAAAACTAAACAAATAAATTATTTAAATCCTCCTTGCAGACACTTCAAAAACGCGAAGACGCGACTGCCATTTTGTTGACAACCGCTACTCACTATCTATCACAGAATAGATAGCGAGTAGCGTAGCCAATCAGAGAACGGTATTCGTGATAGAACGCTAGTAGACTTATACTTATCTGTGATAGATAGTGAGTAGCGGTTGTCAACAAAATGGTGCAGGTTTCTTTGCGTTTTGGAAGTGTCTGTGAAGAGGATTTGGTTAATTTACTTGTTTAGTTTTAAACAACTACTAGATTTATACTAAAACAGAAAGATTATTCGCTCTCGAATTTCAATACGTGATAGCTGATTCAGGCTGTCCCCTCATCAACTATCACGCAATAGAAATCGAGAGTGAATAATCTAATTGAAAGGCTGAAAGCGAAACTATCGTTTGTGAGGGTCTGTGTGAACGTACTGTAGGCCCGGTTTTTTTTTCGAAAACGATGTGCGCAACAGCAAAAAAAAAATTAAAAATGAAAAAATACAGGGTAACGTTCTTTGACAAAAATGGAGTCCACATGTCAAAATTCAGCCAATTCCGAGCAATTTGAAATTTCGAGGCTAAATCGCCACATACGATAGTTTCGCTTTCAGCCCTTCAATTGTTAATTACTGTTTCACAGGTCTCACAACTGCCTCGACCTATAACAGCCTGTAGGCCTAACCACAAGGAGCAAGAACAAAAGCCCTTGGGTGAAAACCATTCTTAGTGAATCTTTTGAATAAAACAGAAAAATATTCAATAGATCAAACCAAATCCAATTTATTACTTGTGAACTGAAATTAATATCAGTGTGTACGCCAATTTAAAACAAAATACTGGTAATACTAAAGGCATTTTCATAATTATTGGTATATACTGTCTGTTGACATAACATATTTTCAACACTGGAGACTCTTTCCCATCCCATTTGTTTTTTCATTTTCCTCCTTTTTTCACACTATATTCAGTTAAATTGTTTTTCCATGCTCAACAATGATCCACACCCCTTTACTATTAACTTCTCATATGATTGTCATAATGTTCGAGAAGTAGCAACTCACTGGGAACCTCTTCTTGGCAAATCCAACAGGATAAATCCTGAAAAGAATGGGAACGTTCATGCCTACTCAAATCTCTAGCTTGTCTAAAACTCTTGTCACAGGTTTTGCATTTCCAAGGCTTTCTTCCAGTGTGCAACATCCTATGAGCATTTAAATTTGATAGTTGCCTAAAACACTTATCACAGGTTTTGCATTTGTAAGGCTTCTCTCCAGTGTGGCATCTCACATGAGTCCTTAACTCTCCTGATGTGGTGAAACACTTGTCACAGGTTTTGCAGTTGTAAGGCTTTTCTCCAGTGTGGTATCTCATATGAGTCCTTAATTGGCTTGATGTTGTAAAGCACTTGCCACAGGTTTTGCATTTGTAAGGCTTTTCTCCAGTGTGGCATCTCAAATGATTCTTTAAATCTCCTGACGTGGTAAAACACTTGCCACAGGTTTTGCATTCGTAAGGCTTTTCTCCAGAGTGCCATCTCTCATGAGTTCTCAAATTTGATGCTTGGCTAAAACACTTGTCACAGGTATTGCATTTGTAAGGCTTTTCTCCAGTGTGACATCTCATATGAGTCCTTAACTCTTTTGACGTGGTAAAACACTTGTCACAGGTTTTGCATTTGTAAGGCTTTTCTCCAGTGTGGGATCTCATATGAGTCTTTAAGGATCCTGACGTGGAAAAACACTTGTCACAGGTTTTGCATTTGTAAGGCTTTTCTCCAGTGTGGCTTCTCATATGACTCCTTAACTCTCCTGACGTGGTAAAACAACTGTCACAGGCTTTGCATTCGTAAGGCTTTTCTCCAGAGTGCAATCTCTTATCATGATTTCTCAAATGTTCTGCTTTTCTAAAACACTTGCCACAGGTTTTGCAGTTGTAAGGCTTTTCTCCAGAGTGCAGTCTCTCATGACTTCTCAAATTTCCTGCTTGGCTAAAACACTTGTCACAGGTTTTGCATTCGTAAGGCTTTTCTCCAGTGTGGCTTCTCGTATGAATCCTTAACTCTCCTGACGAGGTAAAACACTTGCCACAGGATTTGCATTTGTAAGGCTTTTCTCCAGAGTGCAATCTCTTGTCATGCCTTTTCAAATGGTCTGCTCTGCTAAAACACTTGCCACAGGTTTTGCAGTTGTAAGGCTTTTCTCCAGTGTGACATCTCATATGAATCCTCAAGTCACTTGATGTGGATAAACACTTTTCACAGGTTTTGCATTTGTGAGGCTTTTCTCCAGAGTGCAATCTCTCATGAGTTCTCAAATATCCTGCTTGGCTAAAACACTTGTCACAGGTTTTACATTTGAAAGGCTTTTCTCCAGTGTGGCATCTCATATGAGTCCTTAAGAGTTCTGATGTGGTAAAACACTTGTCACAGGTGTTGCATTTGTAAGACTTTTCGCCAGTGTGGCCTCTCATATCAATCCTTAACTCTCCTGACTTGGTAAAACACTAATCATAGGTTTTGCATTTGTAAGGTTTTTCTCCAGAACAGGATCCCTTGTGAGGTCTCAAATAGCCTGCTTGGCTAAAACACTTGTTGCAGGTTCTATATTTGTGTCACTTTCTAAGCGATAGCATTTCTCCCATTAGTTTAGTACATATCATATGCATCTGCAACTCTGATCCTGAATGAAAAAAAATTGTCAGCGATTCTAAACTTTCCTGTCTCTTCAGTGAAATTCTTGTGACAGTCTAAAATATTTTGAGCTGTAACTATGATGATTTTGTTCACCATGAGATGTGTTATAAGAATGCATTGTTATGAAAAAAATTCAGTGAAAAACCTCCTTTAAGGAAGATATGAAAACAGGTTGAATGCACATTTACAGAATAATAATTTCGAAAATAAAGCATTGGGTGACACATCTTATGCCTGAAAAATCGTAGTTTTTACTGGGCTGTTAACAAGACATAACGCATTGGATTACAATGGCAGCACTTTTGATGATTGCGTTACACACTCATTTGATGTTTATGTTGGTGAATTTTAAGTCTTTAACATGTGTCACATATCATCTATTACACTATCACACTAACTAAAAGACTGCTTAAAATTTAATCAGGGTACTAGAATTTGTTATGTTGTGTTTATATGGCATTGACTGGTTTCCTGATTCCAATATACCACGAGTCTACTTAGTAAATTTTAGCGAAATGCTGGCAAGTGAACAGATTGACAGACTGATGCCCCCAGGAGCACATTGTTCACACAGGTTTCCAGCAATGCTGAAGAGTTTTAAAAAATTGACCACCGGCAGGCCATAGGGTGGGCCATAGGGTAGGCAACGGCCTACACCATGGCCATGTTTTGTCCACACCCCTGGTTGGGCTTAGATAATGATATGATGAAATAACCATCCATTTTGTGCAAGAATCTTTTCCCCATTTATCTCATCAATAAGTGCATCTACCAATTTTAACTGACATTGCTCCACTGAAACAAGTCCCTTCCTCCAACACTAATTCAGAAGGAAGACAATACTTTAAAAAAATAATTACCTTATTTAGGCTGTTTTTCAACTACTGCTCAAAACAAAATACGATGCCTTGTTAATTGTTATTGTAATGATCTTGACATCAAATTAGTGTTTACTACATTTAAGGGCCTGTTCACATGGAGGTGGAGGACCACAGGCAGGTGAGGTCCCCCACCTAGGTGGGGTTACCAATCTCTCCTACAATCTCTCTTTTTCACTCGATAGCATTCACAAGTGAGGTGGGGTACCTCACCAAGGCGGGTTACCAGCCAGCCAGGGCGGTTAACCCGGTTAGCTGGGGTGAGTTTTCTCCATGTGAATGCTGGAGGTGGGGTGGGATGAGGTTCATCTGGGTAATTATCTTTGAATTCTTTTGTTAATATACGTTCTTAGCAACCACGCGATAGCATTTTAAACCTCACCCCAGCGCCCCAGGATTGCATGTGAAGGCTAGCTTTTTTGGACCACAGGTAGGTGGGGGGCCTCACCTGCCTGGGGTCTCCCACCTCCATGTGAACAGGCCCTAAATTAAGAATTTTTTTCTCAGTGAAGAATTTTTTTGTTCATGCATGATATATAAATTCAGTTGTGCATGCTGTAATGCTTGCTATATCGGCAAAACTTGTCATCATGTTTCTACATGCGTCCATGAACATCTCTCTTCTGACAGGTCCTCACACATTTTTAAACACTTTCAAAGCTCTAAAACTTCTTGTAAATCTTGTTCTGCAGATTGTTTCAAAATAATTGATTCTGCCTCCACTAAATATCAACTTGAAAGTCGAAGGAGGCCATGAACATTAACTGAGAAAAGCCCAATTTAAAGGGGCACTGTCACGCTATTATACCATCACTTTAAAAAGCTTAAAACTGCCAATGCATCAGATGATGAGTGGAAACCTTAAAATAATGGTCTAGTTTTGTTGCCAGACAGTAGTACTGCATTGATACTACATCAAAAATGACGAGGATGGAAATGGACTGAAATTTGAAAAAACTTGCCAGTTGTTTCGAAATTTCAAGCTATGCATTGAAAATTCACCCAAAAAATTATTGTTAGCTCTCCCTGCTAACATTTCATTGGAATTCATCTTGCTGATTCTGTAGGAGCATTTTTTGCATGACAACAGGTAAAAGGCAGTAATTTTGGCAGAATTGAACCAAAACCAGCATAAACCCCGATGACAGTGTTCCTTTAAATCAACGTCATGTCAAGTTGACACTTACGCTTCAGGCTTTATTTTCACTTACATGTTTATTTGTTTTGCTCCCCCCGTGTGATCTCAGTTAATTATGCATGTTTCACCTTGTTGTAAAAGGTCCTTCTCTAATACTTTGTAACTCACTCAAATATGGTATCAGTTTTTGTCATTGCAT
>JAEMWC010000227.1:512500-627500 GCA_016490735.1 Pachyseris speciosa
TTACTTCACTTACGCAAGTGATAGCAGAGGGTCTCAATGAAATGGGGATAACCCCCTTCCACCACCACCCCCCCCCCCCCCATATTGAGACCCTCATAGCAATGTAGTACTGTTGTATAGCAACGGTAGCCACACAAATGAATAAATGCATGCAAACAAAAATGAGATAAAATATTTACAAACTGTATCTAGAGAGGGTTTCACGTGACGTGAAAAAAAAAAACAAAAATTCAAAAGTAAACAGACTTTTGCATTTTTATCTTCATCAAGACATTTAGAAATGTATCTGCTTGCATGTTTTCAGCTAGGTAGCTTGCTTTGTTTTGAAAATATAAATAAAGCAGTTTGAATTTTAGAGTTTTTCACAGTGCGTGAAATAAAGATGTCTTGGCGTCCCTCAGAGGGACGCCAAGATGGTGTTTCCAAACAAAACACTATAATTTTGAGTGGTACATTTTCCCGAATAACTCGAGTACGGGATATCGCACGGCCCTGTAGCCTCCTTCGCAGACGACGTCTTTGGGCTCGTCACGAGTTCCTTCGCCGAAAGACGTCTTGCGAAGGAGGTTAACGGCCCTGAGACTTTGGCATGTTGTTTATTTATTACTCTTCTATAATATCATCATTTCTTGACTTTATCTATTGAATGGCTGATGCTTTTATTTTGTTACTTGCGTGACTGAAAACGCTCTATTACAGTAAATTTATATACAACAGGCACAGATCCAAGGAAATGGTGACCGTTTTCCGACAACAGGCGAGTTCACTTCGAACGCGTTAGCGTGAGTCAAGTCGGGGGATCCGGGGGCATGCTCTCCTGGACAATTTTTAAATTAAAGTCCTCTGAAATGGCTAGAAATGCATTTAAAACTAACATGGTGCGGTGAAAAATATACTTCGAGCAACAAAAAGCGGTGTTTTAAAACAAGAATTTAATTGCCATTTCGCTTAACTAATCGTAACGGGCAATAAGTAACGTATGCACAAAGCTCAGCTCAACATACGATCCTAGCCCTCGAGACATTGTACTGTTGAAAAGTGGGGGGCCCCACCTCCTGCGTGGTGCTTGGTATCAAGATATTTGTTTTCTACATAAGTCCATAAACAGTCACTATAATATAGATGTAAACAGTTATGTAACAACAGTATCAGGCCGTACTAGAAGCGCAAGCAGCAACCTAAAGCTTAGAGTCCATCGCTTTCGTACCTCGCTTTTTAGTGATTCTTTTTTGTGTTTAATTTCATAGTTATAATCTGGAATACTATACCTATAAATATACGCCAGGCTCAAACTCTGAATTCTTTCAAGAAACTCAGTGCTGCATAAATATTACTACGAAAACTTTACATCTTCTTTTGACACAAACAGAATTCAAACCTGGAAATCAGTCTGTCCTCATTGTCGGTCAGTCAATCGCTACAATTTTACAGATATCAAGGTTCTCCTTGCCTTGCGTTATTTTTTACAGGTGACGTTATTTTTGCACGGGAATTTTGACAGTTACTGTAAAGCAGCAGTTACAGTTACCGTAAAGCAGGAGTCAAATGAATAACAAACCAAATATGAAAACGGTATGTTCAGTCAACCAGGACCAAGTATTTTTGGCACTCGACCAATCGGGAGCGAGTAATTTTGCCTTCGTTTGAAGCAATAAGTTCTATCTCAACCAATCAGCGTTCAGTAATTTTGCCCACTATATTATACGAGAAAAATGCAATTTGTATATCTATAATGTGTGTTTCTTGGGTATAATTCACGTTGTAACAGTTGGAGGAGCAACGCCTTCTACCTGGTGTAACGAAACCATATTATTGGTTATGCAAAATGTAGCACAGGACCCCAAATAGAGCCATTTGTGAAGGGTGCATGCATTCTCCCATTAAGTAGAACGATGGACAGTGGTCCTTTAAGTGCAGATAACCCCTAACTATTTTATTCTTCTAATTTAAAACTTTTCACCTTTTCCAAAAAACATGTAGCCTTTACTTCCAGGTTTGAACTTTTTAATGGGCTTCAAAAGTTACAATCAACTGAGCATCGTGTGTTGCATGACCGAGTCAGAAAGGGCGTGGGTCTATTTCCGGTTTGCAAATTAACATACATACAAAAGAATAATCAAATCATCAACCATTATGAAAAAGGTTTCCTATTTTATAAGGAAGTTCAGCCCTGTCAAAATGTTTTGTAGTAGTAGGCAGCATAGTTGGAGTTGTAGGCAGAAACTGACAGCAACCTTTGCCTGCGAGAGAGCACACAGTGAAGTCCAAGAGTCAAGTAAGGGGCAAGTAATTGACTGTAGGGGGCAAATTTACTGGCTGCTGGCACATTTTGATGGGGCTGAGGAAGCCATTGTACAAAGTGATTTACATTCATTCTTCTATGCATCGTTACAGTTTCCCAGGCCCCACAACCACCTCGCCCTATGACAGCCTGCAGGCCTGAGCACGAGGGGCAAGAAAAAATGCCCTTGGGTGAAAAGAACTTTTATTACATACCTCTTACTGAGTTCGAGGTCTGTACTGTAAGTTACGGACCACGTTTTTCCTGTTGATTTATGGCCCAAGCGTGAAGTGCACGGGCCATAAATTAATGGGAAAAATGAGGATCCATAACTTACAGTACGGACAGAGAAAACAAAGTTTGAGATATTTATTATATATCTGAGGCTAATCCAGCGTGCAGGAAAGAAAACTAGTTGAAGTCAAGTGGGCCGTACTGTAGAATACAGCTCGCAAACTTGACCAATCAGTCTGCACGTACTAAGTGAGATATATAATAAAGTAAGATCCGTCTTTCTGAATGTTTTGAATAAAACAGAAACATCAATAGATCAAACCAAATCCATTTTTTACTTGTGAACTAAGCATCAGTCAATGCCAGTTTGAAACAACATACTGGTCACACTAAAGGCATGTCCATATATTATCAGTATATTAAACTCTCTGTCAACATAACATATTTTCAACACTAGAAACAGGGTCTAGAAGGGTATTTTTGGGATCCCGGATTCGACCAAAATAATGTGCGGGATTCAGGAAAATGCAAAATGTATTGACGGGATTCGTGATTTGACTACTACCTGGGAAGTGGGATTGGTCAAAATTTGTGAACAGATGCAAGAATTTTGGCCTGTCTGTAGAGAACGCGATCAAGTGGCAAAAACGTGAATCAACTAGGCAAACGCTGAGTAAAGTCTCCTCTCAAAACAAATGCAGAAAACAAAAAAACAGTTTGTGGTTAACAATTACTATTTTGTTTTAACTGGTCGGATGACAAGAAACATGATGAACGTGCACGTGGTGTAATAGCATTGAATGACCACACAACGTCTGATCAAGCTTTTCTATTTCATTGTAATCTAAGGGGATTTTTCAACAGTTTCACGGCCAATTATGGCAATTATGACAAATAATGATGCCAGCTTTCTCAAGACGGTGAGAAGTTTGGTGTCATTCTTTGTTGCGGCCACAGACGAGGCTTCGGTATCAATGTTCCTCTAAGCCCTATCACAGACAGTTTTTTTAAATTTCAAAAACACTTGAAAACTTTCAGTGAATTAAAGGAAATGGCAAGGATCAAATGCCTCGGAGAGAACCCCAAGGTGGCATGATTGCTAGAGTCGCACGATATTGAGACCTTTTCACTAAAGACACAAGATGTGTGGCAGTTTGAATTTGACACCCTTTTTCGGGAATGTATTTTTTGGAATGGAAAAAAAAACAGATGGGATTCAAGAAAGAAAAAAAAAAGTGCGGGATGTGGGATTCTCGTGAAAATTGAGCAGGAATGCAGGATCAAGCCCCAACCCCACCCCATCCAGACCCTGTAGAGACTCTTCTTTCCCATTTGTTTTCATTTTCCCTACTTTTTGCAAACCATACTCAGTTAAATTGTTGTTCCATGCTTGACATTTCTCCACACCCCTTTACACTGTCTATTAACTACTTCTCATATGATTCTCATAATGTTCAAGAAGTAGTGACTCACTGGGAAGTTTTTCTTGGCAAATCCAACAGGATAAATCCTGAAAAGAGTGGGACAGTTCATGCCTCCTCAAATCTCTAGCTAGTCTAAAACTCTTGTCACAGGTTTTGCATTTGCAAGGCTTTCCTCTGGTGTGTAACCTCTCATGGGCTTTTAAATTTGATGGTTGCCTAAAACACTTGTGACAGGTTTTGCATTTGTAAGGCTTTTCTCCAGAGTGAAGTCTCTTGTGAGTTCTCAAATGTGATGGTTGACTAAAACACTTGTCACAGGTTTTGCATTTGTAAGGCTTTTCTCCAGTGTGGCATCTCATATGAGTCCTTAAGTATACTGCAATGGTAAAGCGCTTGTCACAGGTTTTGCATTTGTAAGGCTTTTCTCCAGTATGGCATCTCATATGAGTCTTTAAGTATCCCGACGAGGTAAAACACTTGTCACAGGCTTTGCATTTGTAAGGCTTTTCTCCAGTGTGGCATCTCATATGAGTCCTTAAGTTTCCTGACGTGATAAAACACTTGTCACAGGTTTTGCATTTGAAAGGCTTTTCTCCAGTGTGGTATCTCAAATGAATCCTTAAGTATCCTAATGTGCTAAAACACTTGTCACAGGTTTTGCATTTGTAAGGCTTTTCTCCAGTGTGGAATCTCATATGAGTCCTTAAGTATCCTGACTGGGTAAAACACTTGTCACAGGTTTTGCATTTGTAAGGCTTTTCTCCAGTGTGGCATCTCATATGAGCTTTTAAGTCTCCTGACTGGGTAAAACACTTTTCACAGGTTTTGCATTTGTAAGGCTTTTCTCCAGTGTGGCATCTCATATGAGTCCATAAGTTTCCTGACGTGGTAAAACACTTGTCACAGGTTTTGCATTTGAAAGGCTTTTCTCCAGAGTGCAATCTCTCATGAATTCTCAAATGTGATGCTTGGCTAAAACACTTGTCACAGGTTTTGCATTTGTAAGGCTTTTCTCCAGTGTGGCTTCTCATATCAATGTTTAACCCTCCTGACTGGGTAAAACACTTTTCACAGGTTTTATATTTGTATCACTTTCTGAGCAATCCCTTGAGGCCTCAAACAGCCTGCTTGGCTAAAACACTTGCTGCAGGTTTTATATTTGTATCACTTTCTGAGCAATAGTATTCCTCACATTCTAGTCTAGTAGCAACTCCAATCCTGTATGAAAAAAAAAAACATTGTGAGAGATTCTTAACTTTCCTGTCTCTCCTTTTTCCTTTTTTAGTGGCCGACCATTTAACTCTTGAGGGGGGGGGGGGGGGGGTGAGTGATTTCTGGTCAGCAATAATTTTTTTTCCTAGCAACATGGTGGGCAGGATATTTTTTTCCCTTTGCACTGTAATTTTTTTCTATTACATTTGTGCTGCATGCAATTTTTTCCTTCCAACAAGCGCTTGCAGGAAATTTTTTTTCAAAATCACCCCCCCCCTCAAGAGTTAAATGGTTGGCCCCTTATGTGACAGTGTTAATTATTTGACTTTGTTCACCATGAGATGTGTTATGAGAATGTACTATTACAAAAAAAACAGTGAAAAACCTCTTTTAATGAAGATATCAAAACAGGTTGAATGCATATTTTCTTCTTGAATAATTATCAAGTCTGGTAAATAAACCTGTACTCTGACCAACTTACAAAATATTAATTACGAAAAATAAAGTATTGGGTGATTCATCTTATGCCCAACACAAAACATATTTTTTACTTGGGCTGTAAGGCCACGAGTTAAGAAATAGGATGTTTTTTTGTTGGATTTCTAAGCAGCCATCATTGTGGTAAAGCTGCTTAATGCTGTAATGCCATTTTTTTTCTTTGTCATGTAAGTCATTCTTCCTGAACCTATGGTTGTTGCTCGTGCAAAGAAATTGAGACTGCCAGGTAGCTGAAGTTTCCTAAAATGATAATCTGACATCAGACGTTGGATTCCAAAGGCAGGACTTTTGATGATTGCACTACAAACACATGTGAGTCATGTATCATCTATGATGCTTACTACAAGCCTTTTAACAAAAATGTTCGCTCAAAGTTGAATTAGGGTACTAATATCTGTTCTATCCATCTGCTTTTATTATTTTTTCTTTTTCCCATTTCCCATTTTTTCTTTTTCATGACTCCACACTCCGCATTTTAGGAATTACCCATTTCAACAAAACCACCAAAACCAAAGTCAGGGGAATTCCTTTTAATAACCATAGAGATGAAGTAATTGAGACATGTCTAGCCAGAGACCAAACAGACAGCAATTGAATGAATTTATGTAAAACTTAAAAACAAAACAGACTGGTGTCAGAGTGTTAGTCACTAGGAAATTCAGTCGGCTGAGCAGTGTAGATTTATCTTAGGGCTATGTTGTCTGACACATTTAATTTGCTTGGTTATCAAGCTGTAATTAAAAGAACCCCTTGGTCTGCAAAATCGCTCAAACCATAAGGGAAATGAGAACTCACAACTACTAAAGAAAAGTAATCACAGGCACAAAATCTCATAGCCTCCACTGCAGGTGCCAGAAAGGGGAAGGGGACAGGGAAAGTGGATGAGCACGCGAAGCAAGGGGAGAGCACGTGGAACATGGCAGGAGGGAGGGAAAAGAAGTGCCCGCAGCAATGCTATTGTTTCAGCCATTCTGCCCCCTAATTCATATGTAAATTTGAGACATCTGCAAAACATCTCACTTTACAGACAATATGGTGATGCAAAGAAAATGTGCACCAAACCATGTCCAGATCAGTAAGGGAAAACAACCAAAGGGAGCAGAGGAGTCCTATTTGACCGTCTTTTCAGTTACAATTGAAGCATGGGTCGATCTTGTTCATTTGAATCATTGTATGTGATTAAACTACGTACATGTGATCATGCTATGCTGCTGTCACATTGCTGTCAAAAGGTTTTTTCTGGAAGATGAGACTTTTCCCGAGAACACATCAGCAAAACTGCCACCAAGTCTTCCCTTTCCCAAGGATCCATATTCGCAGTTGTCCAGTCATCCGAGATGACCAAAAAGTCATATGAACGAGTATAATATCTTCAAAACTCATCCTTTGGATGAGTAACGTTTCAACTCTATCTCAACATTTTCCCTAAATTTTCACGATATTATCAATTACAAAGTTTCGGAGTCCTGACCACTTCTCATCCATTTGGAAGTTTCGCATACATTGGGCACCACCTATTTTCTTTGAAAAAGTTGCAGGCTAAATTTTCATGTAGTTAGCTGTTGCTTCTGAAAAGAAGCCAGGTTGAGATATCAACAGGAAGAATGCATGCATATTTTCTTGTTTCTTGCACCACTTCTGGCAAATGGTGACATGCTGAAAGTGCTCCGTCCACTTAGTGGCTTTTCCGCTTGTCCATGTGAGCTCACGCCCGGTAGGGAGACTAAAACCAATATCTATTGCGAATGGAACACAAAAATTTTGGTAATTCTGGAAATTCCGGCAAAGAGGGTGCACTCAAAATGTATTCCTAACTTTTCGGAAACTTTTCCTGGAACTTTGCCTGTTTCATTCAATTTCGAACCGGAAATCTCAAAAATTTGGGTTGAATGGAAAGCGCCCAATGTTTTGCAAAATTCCCAATACAGCTCATCACTTCGTTTGGAGTCCATAACAATTCATGAGACCACCACAAAAGTATGTTGTTTCAAGTGAAAAAGAAATATATCAGTTGGTACTGCATGACGGAAATAACAAAGGCAAATGTTCCAGTTACAAATAATTTTCCTTTTATAGTTCTGAACTTTAGTGAGGGCAAGCAAAATTTGGCTACGGCATTAGTATATCATCTGGGATGCTTGCCTGGCTGTAGCCTCCTTTGCAACCATTGTTTGTGTTGGTCCTATTCTCCCTCCCCACCAATATCTGCTGAACCGAGTCCGACATTCCATTCCCATTGTGTCCTGAAATTCAATTAGGAGGGAGAATAGAACTGATGCAAACAGTGAACATGAAGGAGGATGTGGGAACTTAGCCACCAAGATATAAAAGCCACAATGTGATTCGTCAGTTCCTGGAATGGAATGTCTGGCTCAGTTCAGCAGACATTGGTGGGGAGGGAGAATAGGATCAAAACAAACAACAGCTGCAAAGGAGGCTAGCCCGGCAAATATGGATCCCTGCTTTTCTGGAATTGCTTCAGTGCCTTTACTGTTGTTCTTTCGGGTTAAATTCGAGGCTGTTACTTTTCCACATCATCCGCCACATTCTTTTCAATTTGAGAACAACTGATCGATATCAAGTTATTCAGGATGTTGTGGTATCAGTGTTGACCAATTAGAACACCAGATTAAGTCTGTGATTGACCTTTAATAATATTAATTTTGACCAACATTGACTTTTTTGTTCCAAAATGGGATGGACGAAAAATGTGAAAGAAACAATGGCATTGCTGTAGGCGCTCCCTTTTTCCCTTCCTGCATGCCCCCCTCGCTGTTCTCCCCTTCCCTTTCTCTTTCTTGTGTCTGCAATGCAGGCTAAAAATCTCATAGTCAATGCCACAATCACCTGGACTTGCAAACACTCCATTGCAAAACAACACATAATAAAACAGAATGAACAAAACAGAATAACCAACCACCAAAACATGAACAAAACTGTCTTCAGCGACAGTTTTACACAGGAGATTGGAAAACAAAGTAAGACACGTTTGCTGTCTTGGACCTACCGGTACTAGAGTGCCACATGTGCAAGTAGTACTTGTAACACAATTTGTAAAATTCATTAATAATTCTGAGTTCTGACCAATCTACGGGTAGTATTTGAGTCACATGTACACCTCTGTAATCCCCAATACAAATCAACTGCTGCATTAACTTTCATAAAAGTGTCCTGCTCAGCTAATTAGTATGCATTAACTTTGATACAGATTTCTACTGATTAACATGGCAAACACAATCTATTGTTTCATTTCACGATAAAATATTTGTGTCTGCCTGAGGCTTGCCATTTTAAATGCCCATAAACATCTCCCACTTATATTTTATCCATTACATACAAACCAACTTGCCACATCAGACAGAATTACTGTTGTATGTATATCATCATACATGTACATATATGTATGGCATCTTAAGAGAACTTTAGGCTAATTCTGCCCAAATTTATAGCAAAACAAGTATTTCCATGTATGAGGCACTGGTAGCAAAACACAGAATCTTTCATCCTGTCAACAATAATGGGTTTTTACAGTTGAATTATGGGTCAGCTATACCTGTAGATATTTCATTAGATACAAGTTCCTAACCAAGGACACATTGGATTCATTGCTGGAATGCTTTCTGAATTTGCCATGAAATCCTCAGAATAACTAGACAGGGTATCCAAAAAGCTAAGGATTTCGACATCCTGGGAGGGTACCAGGGGATACCCAAAACATGGCAGTAATACATATAAATCACAAGTAACTTGGGATTGGCAGTACCCAAAACACAGGGATACACATACATGTACATGTATCACTGTGACGGCAGTATTTTCATAGGAAGGGATCAGTAAACAGTTGAAGATTCATGGAAGACATAGCATTGTTTTTATTTTTAGCTCACGAATGATGTAGTAATGCCATGAGGTATAGGAGGCTTGCTTATAACACTCACTCACTCAATTCTTATTAATTTATTCATTAAACTGTCCCTCCCCTGGTAAGTATTGTATTTGTCCCTGCAGAATTGCATAAATTCTCGCTTGTCTGTTTATGTATCATGTAGTGAATAGGATCACAGCATGGCATCGATCAGAGCATGTGAACACAGATGGTTTTTCATTCGATCCTCAAATATACCTTTGTGGAGTTGGAAAGTGGAAAGCTAATACCATTAAGCACACAAGATGTGAAAAAGATGGAAATCTTCAGAATGTTGAAATTGCAGGTCGAATTCTTAAAAGCGATGATGAAATAGAGCAGTTTTCAATTGAGTGTTGAAAGTTAATTGCATTTGCTTTCAATTGGTTTTGCATTGCTTTGCTCTGTGATTGGCCAGAAAAACTTACGCCACTTTCTCAACCAATAAGAAGCAAAACCAAAACCAATCGTGACTTGCACGCACATATTTTCCCACGCTTTGCACCGGTTGCAAGTAATTGCTTCAAATTCTGATTGGCTCGATGCGCTGTTTTAGCCTGTTGTGATTGGTCAGAGTAATTGGCCTTGCGCACGGTGTTGGTTACCACGCGTCAACAACCCCTAGTATTTGACTTTCGCCCTAAATTTTGTCGCTAGAACACTAACTATTTCAATTGTCGCCTACAGATCCTGAACACTTATCATTTAAACAATTCAGACCTACCTTTCCAGTTGACTTAAGTTCGCGTCATTTTAAGAAAACATGGAAATTGTGTTTACCACTTGCGCCTATATTTGTTTACTTCCGTCACATTTGAGGACAACGTTTGCATCATTTATCAGCGTTTCGAACGTGCAAGAAGCGTGCGTTTGGTTGGTTTGTATCGTTTGACAGGCAATTTCAAACGTGCGTTTCTTTCGTTTCAAGAGTTTGGCATCGTGCGTTTCTATCGTTCCAAACGTTTGGTTCGTTTCAAACGTGTCGATGGTTTCAATCGATGTTTACGCTGAACCTCGCACCGAAAATTAAAAGCCATCGAAGATTTTCATCGCGTCCCAGCTCCAAAATATAAAAAAGAACCAGTTTCAACGTGAAATAAAACATAACTTAATTCAGAAGCTTTGATAACACAGGGCACAGGAATTGAAGTGCTAACTTTCGCTGCTGAAGTTAAGCTTAGAAACTTTTTAAGACGCTGGGAATTTATATTTTCATTCTTAATGAAATTTGATCGGAGAAGAAATCTGCCGCCTTGGACGTGACGAATGTTGTTGACTCTTTTTATGTCATAGCGATTGTAATGTTTGGCAAAGCATTCAATCTGTATTTCTTTTACTTAGACTTACCTGTTATTAAACTTATAACATTTTGATCGACTGCCTCGTTCAAAGACAAAATAAGAAATTTGTGTGACCGTGTGCTTTGGGAATTTAACAATGTAATTTCCTTGGCGCCGTTCCGACAAGACAGAAAATGTACATTCAACAACAAACCACACTTGAAAGCGCCGGTTTGCGATGACATGCAGGGTATATTTTCCACAGAGGCGAAATTTATGAATGGAACGATATGTTGTATTGTGAGAAAATTCAAGGTTTTTAGTTTTGGAACTGTTTGAAAAGAGGTATAATTGAAACAGCTAAATTAATTTCAGTTCGCGGGAAACTTTCCCGTGAATTATCAGATCAAGAAAAGGAATTTGCACAAATGCAAGAAAGCTAAATTTATCATTTTGTACAATTATTTTTAGACTTTGATCGATAAAGATAGACAGGAACCTCTCATACAACTGAAGTAATTCGACTGTTTGTGAATTATATCTATATATGTACTGTACTACGGCGGAATGATTAGGATGATTGTGAAGATGAAACCGACAGCGAACGATTAAAAAGTTCCGAACGCTTGAAACGATTGAAACGCAGCTAAAAATAAGAAACGTTTGAAACGTTTGAAACCATTGAAACGATTTGTTTTACACGATTCACACGCTAAACTCTGCGAACCAAACGCACGTTGCAAACGCCAAGTGCACGATAATTTCAATGGCCGGGACCCCTTGCCGACGAACCCAAACATGTGACACTGAACTTGTCAAAGCCACTGCTTCATTATCAACTTATTCAAAGTTTAATGCGACGGATGAGAAAGTACAATTAATGTGCATCTCAAAAAGGTAAGAATTAGTGTGATATTGTTGTAGGTCGCAATTTTAAGTGTAAATTTGTCCACCTTGTTTCTTCCGAATTTGAACAGTTTTGCGCGAACGCGTTTAAGTTTTTTTTAATTTTTCACACGAAATAATAGGTTTTCTTGATATTTCTTGTATACAGGTTCATGAACATAAAATTTAGTTTTAGTTTATGTTTTTGAAGTTTCCAGATAGTTTCTACGTTTCTTGCTTTGGACTGTTTTCTAGCGTCACACCTAATTTGTTACGCGCGTGGTAACCAACATCGTGCGCAAGGCCAATTGCTTTGGTTTTGGTTTTACGACACTCAATTGAAAACTGCTCTATCCGCAATGATCTTGCTTTTAATATTATTACTAATGGAATATTTTTCTTGTCACCTGAATGAAGAATGCAGGAGGGAGGAATGAATGTCTTCATGACTGAAACAAGTTATTTTCATGCCACTAGCACTGAAGGGCATGGTCGCAGTTCAAGACAAGAGAATGTAATTTTCTCCTGTGCATTAGTCCTACATGTAGGGTGTCTTTTACTAAGAATCTCTTAAAATTGGATAGTCTTTCTATGTCCTTTGCTTCTTGAGGCCTTCCAAGGGGTGGTCTGGTGTCACTTTGTCCCTCAATTACGACTGTCTGTCGCTCGTTTTGTTGGGGGCAAATGTTGCTGTTGCAACAAAAACAAAGGGGAATGGAAAGTGAATTGTCGCTGTCGCTGTTGCAAACTGTCACATGTTTTCTGCCAATTTCTGTCAGTTGTTGGTGTTTTGGGAGAAGATTGTCGCCTGTTTTCAGAGCCATATCGCTTGTCACTTCTACCCAATACAATACAATACAATACATTCTTAATTATCTTCTCCCCATCAGGGCTTTTCAGGGATAATTTACAACACTGGCCAGGGTACTCTCACCAGACTGCTTGTGCAGTTTACAGATTAATGAGGTAACTAATGAGTGCCCCCGTAATGGGAATATCGAATTAGACCGAAAGTGACGGAAAGTAAGATTACCATGTGTTACCGGTATTTGATATGTAAAGGACCGCAAATGACAGATATTTAATATGTTAGCTTCGTGCCTTTGTTGTTTGGTACAGTCCAGGCATTCTTGGTTTGGAAACAGAAAAAAGGAGAGCTAGTTATTTGGTTGTTCTGAGTGACTGAGTAATATTAAGTGGCGGGGTATTCTGCAATTAAGCCGAAACGGAGTCGAAACCTTTATCAATTAGTTCTTTATAAATCGTTTGTCATACCTTACAAGCTACGGCTTGTCCGCATGAAGTTATTGTTCACACTAAATGCTGCCATCTTGAAAAATGTGAAGCCGTACCAGTCTTTTTTCGCGTGGAAATTAAATGCATATGTCATGTAAGCCTATGTAAAATGACCCTAGGACATTGAGTACAATACTTGTTTTTGTAGGAGCTGTTTAACTGTAGTTGTAGAACATGCAGTACTGTATTTCCTTGAATACATTACTTGCCAAAAATTTCGGACGATTTGAATTTCGGACAAAATAAGTGTTCGAAAATAAAACTGTCCGAAATTTGCGTTGACTGTCAGTAAAAATCTAAGAAATCGTTGCCACGGTCAAAAAATCGATTTCGCTCATACTTTGTCAGTTTGAAGACCTAGTTAGGTAATTGCCCGCAGGGGGGGCCTACTCCCAGAAAAATTGGGTGGGGGTGTGCAACCCACTTCCTGAAACCCTTACCCTATTTCAGACCAAAATCTTTATTTTCCCTACCCTATTTCAGACCTGACCCAAAATTTGATACCCTATTTCAGACGTATTTCACGTACACAGTTGGCCTAAACATAATTAAAAGACAAAAAAGAAGGGCTTTTGTTGATGGTCTTATCGGCTAAAGATAAAGAAGTAGCTTCTTCTAAAAAACATACCGAATTCAAGACAAGAGTGCACAAACCATACCCTATTTCAGACTTAAATGGTCTTCTCAGTCATGTTTCACGCTTGAACAATTCACATGAATGACGTCACAGAGACCTTTTGGCCACACGCAAAATGTCTCAAATTTCAGGTGACGGCAGCAATTTTGGAAACCCTACAAATGGTCAATCCTTGTCACAAAAAGGAGTAAAACGACTGAAAATTGAATATGGGGATTTTTAGCTGTCTAAAAGAGAGAAGATTAGATACGAGGATGGATTGAGGTGAGCAGGGTGTTGTGGGAAGAGGCGCGGGAAAAATAGCAACGGCAGATTTTGTTTGACAAATCCGTGCAATCGTGCATGGTACTGTGCAGTACTCTTTTTCAAGAAAACAGAGTTATTTTAGACATTTCTTGAAGTCAAAATTCACTATGAGTTCTAATTTAGTATTTAACAAACTAAAGTGTTCGTCCAAAGAATGTTTTCTGATTTGCTAGGTTGTGATATCATGCTGCCGTAATGGCTTCTTTGCAGGAACATTTGTGGGAAGACGATGTGGGCAATTTGAACAGTACTTTCAGTGAATTGTGGATCAAAGGTTAGTATCACAGTTGCAGCTTGCTCTGTTATACAGATATCTTAAGATATGACATACGCTAGACTCCTTTTATTGGTGGAATGCAACAAAGTGCAACAGTCATAAGCTTAAATATTTATCGAGTTCATTTTTATAGTGTACAAAGTACACTGTTTTAGTATAGTAGGATTAAGTCCTGCTATGTGGATGTGCCATTGTAATGTTAAAACACAGATATTTGAGTAGCAAGGAAAAGCCTAAAGCATTTCCGATAATTATGTGTTTTAATACATATTTGTTAAATATTTATTTTAGGTTTTAGGTTTGGTTAAGAGAAAGGCCAAGAGGCAATCCGCAACCATGGCTGGTGCAGGAGAACAACCAGGACAGAGTGACCCAGTGAACGACAACAACCAAACGACACCAACCAACAGTCCACCAAAAGGCAGGACGCAAAATGGCTGAAAAGACAAAAGAATGAACAACCAAAAAACAACCCTAAAAATGAATGGACCGAGGGCACCGGGACAAGCAGCTGAAGTGACAAGGGCCCCCACCCAGATGAACCCCAATTCACAGGCCTAAGAAGGGATTGGTCCATGGACTATGAAAAAATGGTCATTGAAATTTTGCAATACTATTTAAACAGTTGTGGTTATAAGCTATAGTTTATTTCTATAATTTGTTTCTCAAACAGTTTGTCATTTATAGAAAACAATTATTGTTTTCTATAAATGACAAACTGTTAAGGAGGTTTATTAATTATTTAATTACCTAGTTTTCCAGTAGGGGGTGGTGGCATAATAAGCCACAGTCATGCCAATGTAAAATGGGAGGGGGAGGATAAATAAGGGGTTGAAAGTGTTTGCTCCAACCTTGGTCCAGCATCCCAAAGTAAGGGTGTTTGCCTAAATTAACTTGGGTATTTAACATTATTAACTCAGGGGAAACAGTTGAAAGGGGGATATTATAAGTGCTTATGTTTTAATTTATTTTTAAAAAACCCTATCTTAGGATTATTTTATTTTATCAAAACCATATCTTGTGACAGGGCTTGAAATTAGCACTCGCAAACTCGCGAAATGCAAGTAGTTTTTTGAAGTTGCGAGTCTAAAAAAAGGTGAGGTTCCTACTTTTGCTAGTAAAAAAAATCTCAGTAGCAAAACTTTACTAGTGGACTAAAAAGTTAAGTTCGAGCCCTGTTGTGATGTTTCTTATTGGTACATATTGATCCAAAAACTATATCTTGTGATGCCTTTTATTCGTACATATTTATCCAAAAACTGGAGAGGAGCCTGGGTTCAACAATGAATGGGGAAGAGGGAATTTTTTTTCAATGTGGAGAAGATGAACATTCTCCTTTAATTCTTTCTAGTGTATATTATAAAAAATACAGGATTAAGGTTACCTAATTTGCTTAACAGAACTTTGTGATAGCGATTTACATCAAAACAAACTGATAGAATTAAAGGGGGCTAAGGAATTACATTGAGACCAAATTGGGCTGATTGATGGGTGGGTAGTGTAGACAAGTGAATATAAAATACAATGTGTTTTAGAAAGGGGGTACAGAACAGTAAAGAAAACGTCAGAAAAGGAGTGGAAATGGAGAAAGGGTGTATTCTTTAGTCTGATTAATTACCGGTATTTTGATTTGATTTGGCGAAGAGAGAGCAATCGTGGGATGGAGAAAGTTGTGGCCGGTTATTTATATAAGAACAGACTGTGATGACAAACCATACTCAGGTATAGGTTTCTCTAATGTTAATTTTAAAATTATCTGATTTTGAATAAAATTGCCAAATACAATAACCTTTGCTAGTTTGATGGGCTTAGTTAGCTACTGGTTTCTTGAATGTATATTTTAAATTGCCTTGAAAAATGATCTGATTCATAAAACTCTTAAATACACCTCATGTATACATATAAACATTGAAAAGTGATCTGATTTTATTTAATTATTTACACTTTACATGTAAATACTGTGAAGTTAGTTTAGTACTACAAATGAAAGAGCAAAAGTAACCAAGTAAGGAAGGTATACTATAGTTTCATTTCTTTACCCACTTTGAATGGATAGCTGATATTATAACAGATGTTATCTCTTACTCAGTGCTGGTTTCCTTGCATTTCCTTGTTGTCAGACACATTTATCTCCCACATTAAGAACTTGAAGAAAAATTCACTGCTTGACACAGAAATCTTTTTCCCTGACTGGCGCCCAGATGTTAATGGCTGCAAGACAAGATAATGTAGGAGGCAAAACCTCATAAGCTTGGCAGCTTCTGCCATGTCTTCGCACAAACTTTCCGTTGCAAATTTAGCGGCTGGTAAATTGCAGACAAATTTAATTTTTATGAAGGTTGGATTATCACTTTGCTGAAATAAATAAAGATTCATGAAAATAGACTCAACTAATTCATAACAATCTGATGCCAAATTAATTCTTTTTTTTTTTCAATCTTACTTCCATAGCTTGTTTTTGATAAATGTGCTACAAATATGTTTGGCTTCTTTCCTGTGAAGCTTGCGAGGTAGAGTGCAGGTTTCTTGCAAAAATGAAGATGGAACAATAGGACCATGCACGGTCTTGTAATGATGCAAAATGCCATTGTTTTGGTAAAATATGGCTTTCTTGAAATAATTACTGTAGAATGATGAACAGGCCAATTTCCCTCCATTATGGCTAAAACTGGTCACCATACTGGACCGAAATTTGCCAGTTACTATTTTTCCTTCACCTTTTCCCACAACACCATGTGTGCCTCAATCCATCCTCATATCCAATCTTCTCTCCCCACAAAACATGTAAATAGAGACTGAGTACGAGTCTGTCACACTACCAGTTTTGAATCAAATTGTCTTTCCCCTCATCTTGGGAACTAATGAGGGAATTCAGAAAACCACCATATCTATAAAAGGCAGTGCTTAATCATAGCACAAAATGTGAATTTCAAAAAGTAGTTTCAGCGAAAAACGTTGAACAACCTACAATGTTCCAAAACAAACAAAAGCTAAGCTCGGGGATGGCAGAGTTCAGAAGTCATTCATATTCTATTGTTACACTCATTCATTCACTCACTCACTCACTCACTCAACAGGATAGCAATGTGGCTTTGTCTCCATAAAAACGCAGTAAGCCATAAAAAAAAAACAGTGAAAAACCTCCTTTAATGAAGATTTTAAAACAGGTTTAATGCACATTTTCTTCTTGAATTATCAGGCTTAGTACATGTAAATATAAAACTGTACTCTGACTAACTTACAGAATAATAAAGGAATTAATTAATAAAGCATTGGGTGATACATCTTATGCCCATAATAAACTTATTCTAACTTTATTTCTTGTACACAGGCTTGCTTTTGTATGGTAAACATTGCCCTGTATCTTTCCACTGTTTCCCACTTATAGTTTTCGAGAAAACATGAACAAAAACATGTTCATCGAAAACACTAGCAGTAATGATGATGTAAAGGGGGACATGTTTCACAAGTAACTTGGGCAGGGCAGTACCCAAAACACAGGGCTACACATATCACTGTGACAGCAGTATTTCCTAAGGAAGGGATGGGTAAACAGATGAGGATTCATGGAAGACATGCAGTATTATTTTTATTTTGTATTACCAGGTCTTCATCTTACTAAACCTGGTCTGCAGTCTACATTTTACCCTTAAGGTGGTCCTGGAGACACATTTTTCTCATATTTCCAGGGTTTTCATTAATTTTTCAAGTAAAAGGGGACCTGACATGAAGTAGCCAGGTACTGAGTGAATTTGATGAGAAGAGCTTAAAAAAGCCAGGTATGCCCTTCACAGTATATGGATGCCGGTACCTGGGTCCCGGCTTCTAATACAACCACTGTATTCCTATGTACATCAAATCTGTTTGAATAATTGCCCAAACTAAATACTCTATTTTCACATATAAAAGTTTATTTCATGTAGATTCTCGAGAAAATATTTTCATGATGAAGGAATGAGAGGAATTTCTGAAATAAGTACAAAATTGTGAATAACTCACAGAAAATTTGTTGTCCTTTAAAATGCTTTGGTACATGTATATTCTATTTGATACATAACTTTGCAACACGGAATTGTGTGAGAGTACGTCAGAAGAAAGTGAAAACAATAAAATTCCAGCAAGAAATATATTAATCCACCCTCATAAATAATAATAATAATAATAATAATAATAATAATAATAAGCATTTATATAGCGCTAAGTTGACTAATTCATCAGATGAAGCAACTACATGTATGAGACTGATATCTGAGGGCATGTGATGTACTCCCACAAAAACATTTTGTACCCATACATAGTTTAAGCCTGCCAAGTTTCAACCTTATCCAATAAACCTATGAGAAGATATCGAAATGAAAAATCTCCCACCTTCCAATCAACATGCACTTCCAAAACCAAGCTTAAACTGAAAAAAAAAAAATGGTCGGAAAAGCTTCCATTGTGTTGTTTTCAGTCGCGGCCATGTTTTTTATAACTGCAATAAAAATTTACCCTTTTCAAGACTCTTCATTCCCTTTACAGCATGTTTTTTTCCCTTGAAACCAATCACAGTGTGACATGAACACTGCACCTAGCAACAACATCTAGCTGGCCTTTTCTCAGTGTGCGTTGACAGCCATTCAATATCCAATGTGTGTAACATTATTGAGAGATATACATGTATCATACAAAAGAGATTTATTTGTATTGAAGAGAGAGAGATTTATTTATCACACCAAAAGATTTATGTATGGCGGGCAGTGATCAGCCAAAGGTCACAAGAAGCCATCACAAAGCATGATGCTCTGGAAGTGGTTCACAAATATGCATGAGAATGAATCTGACAACATCGTTCATCGATCCCAAAGGCTGTAAATTTTGAAGAGCAAAAGAAGTGGTATGCAAGCCGTAAGCCGAAGGCCATAAATTTCGAAGAGCAAAAGACGTGGAGTGCAAGCCGAAGGCTGTAAATTTCGAAGAGTGAAAGATGTGGAGTACACAAGCCAAAGCCCGTAAAGCCCGCAAAGCGCAGAGAATGTCTAGTAGTCAACAGTTGGTTTTGGCCATTGGCATTTCTCTGTCATTTCTCCTGGCTTCAATAGAGCCATTTGTTGTATTATCGCAACATAACTCCTTCAGAACTCCAGCAAAATTAACAATTCCACATTAAATGCTTAATAATTTCTTCTCCATTGCCAGTGAGCTAGTTGCAGACAACAGTTATTGCCCCGTCTCAGTTTACACATAAAAGATAGCATTATTGACAGATCCATCAACAATATACCTTTACTTTTTGGGGAATCATACCCGGAGACAAACAAGGATTTTTATCACAGTCTGTTTTTCCCACGAAATAGCCTGTAGAAATTACCAAACTTCTCTCGCTTCTAACTTGAAAATGCTTGTTCCCGACCACTGAAATTTGGCGTACAGATTGCATTTTACGTAATCTCTCATATGTTAACGAAGAGTTATGACCTGGAAGGTTCATTTCATCCTCCAGGACCACCTCAAGCTACAAGTTTTTTGTATGTAAACACCACCTTAAAGTGCATTTTTTTACCAAGGCATTTTCAACACCTTTGTAGGACTGTACTGATTTAGCTTGCTTTTGCTTTTATTTTGTTCTAATTATATTAATACAATTGTATTTTATTGCACGTATCTTTCTTATTCTTTAAGGCTTTTTGTTAAATTTAATACTAAGTTTTAAAGTTTTTCAGGTAATATTTTAAATTATGTTAGGATTTTAGGTTTTAACTTTTACGATCAGTCGGTAGTTTTACTATGCCAACTGTAATGCGCTTTTGATTATTCTTCTAGAAAATACGCAATATAAATATTAAATATTATTATTTATTATTATGTTGTGCAAAATATAGCCGTGGAATCCAGCTGTTGTCATACAGTCAATATTCTGTTTTTTTTTAAGTATCCGGGCAATTAGTCCAGAATTGCCTGGGGGAAATTCTCGACTGCCGGCCCTTAATAAAATGACAGCCCTGCACGTGTAGTGTTGCGCACTGTCACCGCGGTCCGCATTCAATTCCAAATGACGAGAATATTGCTGAACACATTTCAATACAATAAACTGACATCTACATTCGCTAACGTCATGTTCTCTTTAGTTTACAATGGCAGACACTGAAGATTTTGTGTAGTAGTTCCTTATAAATTATTTTTCTTACCTTACAAAGCTTTTCACGCTTGGATCGCCATCTTGAAAGATATGACGCCGTACCAGTCTTTTTCGGAGTAAATTAGGTTCGAATCTATATAAGCCTACGCGAAAAGTCCCGGGAGTCCAGCTTGTCCCCAAAGGCCGCGCACCAAGAGTAACGAGCTCAGGCCGGTTCCGATTTTAATTTAGGGCGCTTCTGATTGGCCACTGCACATACAATAGACACAATAGAACGAAGGAAAAACAAAACAAAACAAAACAAAACAAAAACAAAAACAAAAAAACGGTACCCGTGAGAGTAATCCATGGTGTAATATACGGGAATTACCAGTAACTATGGTCAAGAGAACTATGCTCCACTTATTTTCTCTTGCTATGGTATTACGAACCAACGAAATGACCAGCTCCCAGTTGGCTTGTTAGTTCAGTTGGTAGAGCACTGCACCGGTATCGCAGAGATCGCGGGTTCGATTCCCTTTCAAGCATGAATTTATCCACCAGTTTAGACAAACGGATAAGAATTGGCCTTGTAATGGAACAGTTAATGTTTTCAACCAAATAAGTATGCAGCATATCACAAGCTGACCTTTCTGGGCCAAAGCGTAGGTACCAATAACTTGCAAACACAACAATACTATTTTGGTGAATGCTACAGTGATATTACGATAGTTCCGGTAAAAATAAGAAAAGAGAAATACCTGTGAAGGTGTTCCTTAGTTTTTTCCAAAAAGTCCGGAAGTGAATCTTTTTTTTTTTGTCATATGAACAAACTGGGCAAACGGAATGCGAATTCGAGTTTGATCAGTCTGATGCAAATTAGCTTTGAGACAAGTTGGTAAAATGAGAATCTCTGTAACGATCAACAGCAAAGACCGACAAAAAGAATTAATGAGAACTTTACTTGTTCAAACCCAAAAGAATAGATCGTTCGACATGAGTCATAGGTTCATTTAACAGATTTTGTCGCCTAGAAATCATAGAGAGCAAAAGAGAACGTTTTCAGAACAAAAAACGGCATCACCGCGCGCAAATGATTCTACAGGACGCTTAGCCTCACGTCACAATGGGAGACTGACAGCGCAAAAGTGGGGTCGGTCACAGAGCAGAAAGATTGTTACAATTTTTTTTTGAAAAAAATTCGAGAGAGAAATTATACTGATGGAGCAGCAAACTGGTGATTCAGGTTAGTAAACTCACTTAGCCTTCAAATGAGATATGCAAAGCCAGAAATTTAAAATTTCACTCGAGATAAAACAATGCGAGAATTCGCGAAAACATACATTTGAACTTTTTCGCAAAACGGATTCGAAAAACTCAAAGACTTGGAAAAACTTTAGACAAGCTACAGTATCAAGATTGTTTTGAGGAGAGCAACGGTGTCATAAGCGATTTCAACATTTTTTCTTTGTGTTATTTCTGGGAAGCAGACAAAAGACTGAAAAGATACTAAATGTTTATTTGTTTATACCTTAACCTTGGAAACGCAAGTTGGCACGCATCATGGAAACAATTACGTCACACTCGTGCTCGTGTTTCGTGCTCGTGCGTTCGTTTCTTCGTCAGCGCTCAAAAACTAACGTCTTGTTTTACAATTTCACCTTTTTCACAAGCTAGTACCTATGACACCTATTCTGGCCTAAAGTAATCAAAAACGCACCAACAATTTAAACTTTCACAACGCATAAACCCCCTTTTGGCAGAAGGAAATGGAAAAAAATTCCATGACAAAAGATGATTACGAAAACCAGATTAAACTCCGTGCGCCTGGGCACAATCAGATACAAAGAGCAATGGTTAGTAGTGACCGGTTTTTTATTTATCTATCTATCCATTTATTTATTTATTTATTTTTCATGTAATTAGAATTCACGACATAAATCATAGAATATTCCCGTGTATTTTTCCATTTTCTGACAAATTTTGAACTTTGTTTCATTTAGAAAAAGCGCGTCTTTCACGCAAAAAGTTGGAAGGCAAACTTGCAAAAGCTATCAAACGGCACAAGGTAGGTTAACTGTATACAGCATGCAAATAGTTTATTTATTGAATTGTAAAGTTTCAATGAAAACAAATCAATGGTTATCAGCATTTTGAAAAGGAGAAACACGTACAGATAACAGTAGGTTGCGCGCGATAAGCAGTTGAAAGTAGTCACCATAGCCCTTGACTTCTTCAGTGACGAGGTTATTTCAACCATTTAATTAGTAAGCAGATAAAAGAAACCTACCGCTCTGTGAGCTGACCGTTGAATTTGCCGTAATTTGTAAACCTCTTGATTTCATTGTGAGCGCGCGCTTTTTTCCGACTTAGCAAATGTCGCCGCGATAAAAGATATCGCCATCGGTCATTAACCTTTGATCGCAGACGAAAAAGAACGTTTAGCACCTCATGTTAGATGATATGCAATCAACAATGTTTTGTTGTATAAATGTTCTGCTGAGGATCAAAGATTTTGTTTAACGTTTTTTTGATATTATTACGACGTTTACCCGAGCGTCTAATTATACAACAAATGTTAGACGAGTCGTCATAACGATGTCGTAGCGTTTAGTTGACAGCTGCGTTTTCGGTTAGAGGTGAACTTATTATAGTCTTAGGGTAATTAGTCCATAATTCAATAAGAGATCCTTAGAATCAAAATTAAATTCAACGGTCTCATACGGTAGCCTCCTTTGCAGCCGTTGTTTGTGTCGGTCCTATTCTCCCTCCCCACCAACGTTTGCTTAACCGAGCCGCACATTCCATAACCAGGAACTGACCAATCACATCGTGGCAAAGTTCCGGTAGCCTCCTTCACAGACGTTGTTTGTGTCGATTCTATCCTTCCTCCTGAATGGATACTCAGACACAATGGGAATGGTTTCGTCTGGGTTCAGCAGACGTTGGTGGGGAGGGAGAATAGGACCGACACAAACAACTGCTGCGAAGTTAACCGCAATTAAACGTACCAAAAATAAATAAATAAATAAATAAGAAAAGTCCTTTAAAGATACGGTTTTTACGTTGAGCCGGCTCAAAGATGTTTTTTTATTTATTTATTTATTATTTTTTATTTTCGTCAGTCTGTGAGTTCACTAAATCATTGTAAGAGAATGTGGAGACTGCTGGTTGGCGCTGTGTGTTTTTGTTATCTGTTTCAATGCTTGGCTTCCGGAAAACCTATTCACCTAAAACTTTTTTAGTAATTCATAAAAGAAGATTTAGTTAACTCACATACTGACTAAAAACTGATCATCTTTGAGCTCTTAACGCAAACACCTTATCTTTAAAGGACTTTTCTTTTCTTTTTTTTTTTTTTTTGCGTTTGGCCGCGGTTAAGCTGCGAAGGAGGCTACATTATATGGTTGTCTGAACGAATTTCTTTGCGGAAAAGTGGCAGGGCATGAAATTAAACAATTTTTATCCGGACAAGATATTCAGTTAAAGCAATATCTTTGTATTTGGTTCACTAAAAAGATATGAAAACTTTAGTGGGTAATCTAATGAGAGAGTTAACATAAATAAACAGTTGTAGAAACTACTGATGGTAGTGCGACATACGACATTCGTCTTAGTAAGTAGAATATTAAAATACTAACAATAATAATTACTGTACTCAAATGTGAAGTCCGTTCCCTTTGTTTGCAGAGCCTGGTTGAGAGCATTGAGAATGCCGAATTGGAATTGGAAACAATAGCCGAGGAGCGGAAGATTGACGAGTAAGTATGATAGCTATTCAGTAGGAACTTTTTATATGGCCTGGATAAGCGCTTTAATTTTAACTTCGTTCCGTTATAGATTTTCCCCTTTCGCGTTCAAATCGTAGCCGTATGCTGAACTATTGTTGGATAAACTTAGTAAATATGCGTGAGGTCAAGATTGCGGGATATTGGCCAAGTTCTCTTTTTGCGTGTTTTTGGACTGAGAAGAAGTCGAGGTCCATTAACACGCAAAAAACGAACGAGGCCAATATCCACCAACGCCCAGGGGACGCACATCCCTTCCTCTTTTAAATACAAAATTAATTTTGTCGCGTTAATTTTGTCATTACAGCGAGATCGATGCTGTAATAGTTGGGACATCATCCAATCCTGAGAGGGCGAAGGTGGAGGTAAGAAAATTTAAGAACGAAGTTTTCTGATAATCAAAAAGAACGATGCTTTCAAGTTTTTAATTTCCTTCAGGTTCAAGATCAGAGTGAAATTTGGTTCGGTGCAATTACCAATCAGAAGAAATGTTTGCAAACTATCTTTGGTTTTTCCTTTTTGACTTTAACTTTGCCTCCCATTTCCTTTAAAACGAGTTCTTTTTTAAGGATTTTCAGCCAACTAGATAAAAACATCTGTTAATTTTTAAGTATGGATTCAAGTTAATTGCGCGCAGTGTTTGAAGGAGCGGCCAAATATTATGGTAAAGTCCCTTGAAACAGACTATGCGCTCTAGACTGCTTTCCTTTTCAACTAAAGTGCGTCTACATTCGTTCAACAGGTCGACCTTCTTGTGAAGTTGCATTATGGGAATATCATGTTCCTTCGGTATGTACTAATCTTATAAATTCATCGCTTGAATTGCAGTCTAGTTTATTGTAATACTTTTCTGTATTCGTATACTTGTTGAAAGTTTCGATGAAAATATAAATTATGGCATTCGATTGGTTTGCGTTTCCCACATGAATACAAGTCAACGCTGCAGACTGTAGTCTGCGAAGTGGACCATGTTTTCTTTATACCCGGGAAACTTCATCTAAACCGCTGATTTCATACGGCTATTGATATATGGGTTATGGGCCAAGCGTGAGATCAAGATGGCGGGATATTGACCAAGTTCTTTCTTTGCGTGTTTATGGACCGAGACGAAGTCGAGGTCCATAAACACGCAAAAAAAGAACGAGGCTAATATCCTGCAATCTTGACCGAACAAGCTTGGTCAATAAAGGATTTATTATATGACTCAAAGGGCGCTATTAAAAGAAAGTAAAACGCGGGACGAACGGGCTATCCCGAGCGGTCAAGATGGCTCCATCTTGACCTCGCGGGTAGCCAATCACAGCAGGAGAATTGATTCATCTTGACCGCTGAAAGAGCAGTCATATAATAATAATGCTTAATGGCCAAATTCAGATCAATTTCTCAATTTTTGATCAACTCGAACAGTTACGGAAACCAACAAATTGACCAGCTTCCAGTTGGCTTGTTAGCGTCTTTCTTGCTTACTTAGTATTGAAACTGTTTGTAACTTAAAATCAGGGTATTTAAAAGGAATCCTGATTACATTCTCTTTGTATGTGATCATTTCCTTTCTGTTTTTACATTCTTAGCCCATTAAATAAGTAAATATTTTTCCTTCACCAAAACTCATGTTGTAGGAGATATTTAAAATTTAAATAAAGCTTTTTTATGTTCGCTTCGTGCAACGTTAGTCTATTACTTAACAGTTTTACCCTTGCGTCTTTTAACTTTTCTTTTCTATACTGCACAGAGCTATGAACGAGTCAACTGTTGACGAAGTGATAGGAGGTCACCAGGCGGTAAGTGCGCAGCTATTTGCTCTGGTCAGGACAGTCGTTTTTCCATTTGTCATGTAAAATCTGCGAGAGGTCATAAAGTGATACGATTCACATCAGGGGCACCCAGCGAGCCAAATCAACCAAAATCTGTAGAAAGGCATTTTTAAGTACCTGATGGTGTTTGAAGTCTGTTTAAAGTGATATTATCATAAGCTAGAAGAAGTTCATCTGTTCGGATTCCTTAGCTGAAAGTTTAATTGCCCGAAAATGTTAGGGAACAAAATCTTCCTTTGAGAAAATGCAAGCTGAAATGAACTTTCCAGGAGCCTTTTAGGGAAGTATTTTCTTTCCGAAAATGCTAGCTCACGTTTTCGACTGTCAAAAACAGCAATTACGACCTTTCCGAAAATCTCAGGGGTTATGATTTCCCAATTACGAATCTTTTAGGCCACGTTTTAGTTTCGAAAATCCGAGTGCACTCTTTAATCGACGCCGAAAGCCCAAGGCGAATTACCCTCCACCGAACAGATATCTACCGAAACTTGCCGTTGGTGCTCCTGTCACATTGCATCACTGAATGTTCTGCACAAACGAGTGACACATCTTAAACTTCGGAGGGAAAGGCTTCGACCCTGAGTGTTGCTAAAATTTTGAGTTTTCTCTTGTTGCCTAGTACTTAATGCAGGTGAAATTTGAATATATTAGGACCATATAATTATGTGAAACATAACAAAGGAAAAAGCATTATAGTCACCCTTGAACCTTAAAGCACTTGGGAAAAGAAAGTCTGCGTAAAACACCAGCTAACTACAAGTTTTTTAATAACTGGAAAGGTCTTATCTACGAAATAAAGTGTAATCGTTATATACTGAATATGCAATCGCTCTTTTCCATACAGCTTCAAAACATTGAAGAGATCCTTCTCAAGAGGTAAGGCTTTACCAATCTTTCAGAAAATGTAGAGGAAGACATGCTTCAGAAATTAGGACAGGAACGACAGTCAATCCAGTGAAAAGTTACCAGTTTCCAGTTTTCTATAGGCGTGGCTCAACGAGATCACTTTAATTATTACAAATACCTGGGAAGTCGGAATATTTTTTAGTAGAGTATCCTTAAAAAAATTACTAGTGTAACAATACTCATTTGTGGGCATGCACGGAGGAACGAAACAGAATTTAGAATACAGGAACTGGAACATTTTCTCCAACTTGAGAAACTTAACCGTACAAAGCGAATCAGGTCCTTAAATTATCTAATGAATGTTCCTGTTTAACAGACAGAGGGAATTAGAGAGAGCGAGTGATGGCGATAAAGACACCGTAAGTTCCATTCTTATGGTTTGTATTGGTATTGGTGGTACGTAATTTTACAAAAGAACAAGAGGCTGACCGACAGTTACGAGCTATGTTATAAAACATGATGAACTCAATCTTTTTTGTGTTGTCTTTTCGTTTGGTTCTGAAATAGGCCTCTCAGTCGGAACTCGCCGAGAAGTGCAATATCTCTCAGGACCATTTGTTTGGGCTCCAGGAGACGGATGCAGAAGTGGTGCAGCCGCTAAAAGAACAAGAGAGCTCTGAAATAAATGCAGCCGATGAGAGCCAAGTTGAGCCAGAAGAGCTACAGAAGCAGTTATCGGAGGTTGGCAAATCTTTTATTGTTTCAGCCCTCTTCTTTTGCTCCAAAACTTTAGTATGAAGTATTTCACAGAACGATACTGCGTGCCATTTCTTACACATGAATTTTCACAGTTTATTGTTCTAATTCGGAAGAAAACTCAAGAGCTAGGACTGTCTTAAATGTGATAATAAATAACTCCTACGAAAAGCACTGCTCAACAGCATGCATTTGAATGATCACATGTTGGGAGTTAACCCACAGACTCCAAGGTTATAACCCAAACTAATTGTTGAGCCGGGTTCCGTCGGAATTTTGAGGGGCGAGACTGGATTAACCCTAACAGCAATATGAGATCGTTATTCTCTGTCAGAAAAGAGGTTCCCTTCCTAAATTATAACCCTCTTTATTGGTGTGTATGAGGTGCGGTTGGGAAGGAGGGGGAAGTAGTATCGTCGTATTTATGATCATAAGTTTTTAATTTCTTGATAGGTGATGAAGATCGAATCTCATGCAATCCAAAGGTAAAGTTATTTCGCGTTTATTTCAGCAACAACTGTCGATAGATCAGTTTTTCTTTCTTTTTCGTAATTGAAATGATCAATGACGATTAGAAATGAATGGTTGAGTGAATGGGTTGGGCTTGATGGACATCTCATTGTAGTTAATTCAAAACGTTGTAACTGAGATCACAATATATATCTTTTATCTATAGGGAAGATATTTGTTTACAAACATTGTTTTTGTTATTTAAATGTTCAAAACGTTAAACAAAAGAATTCTTTGTTACACCAGCCAATAGCTCTCCGGTTGGCATATTAATAACAATAGGTGACGTCACTGATATCTTTGCCATAGGGAGGTAAACACCCTGCCAGCAGATCCCGTAAAAAGAAATCAAAACGGCGAAGAAAAACGAAGACCAATAAGAAGGCAGCAAAAGCATGCAGTACGGAGGTCAGCGGAATGCTTATACGCCATTACATGTGGCTTCTTAAATTACGTTTTCAAGTATTTCGATTGACATATATATACCGCAACTGACTGATAAATAATTAACGCGGACGTCATCAGCGTGCACAATTCAGTTTAGTTTCAATCTATTTTTTTGCCATATTACTTATACTTCGTTAAAAAATAAATATATATTAATATACGAAAGAAAAATAAATAACAAAAGAAATAGAAGCATACGGCGAGGATGCCATTGAATGGAGAAACCATTAGTTCTTATTCGAGTTACAGGCTCGACTCCTCATAACAATGCAAATTTGAGATAAGAATAGACCAATTTCGATATATTAAAATTCAGCTCAAAACAATAGACCTCAGCACAAGGCTCCGGAAAATAAACCACCCCACAAACTCTATTGCCGGTTATTCCCCGGAGCCTCGAGCTGCGGTCTATTGTCGTAGGCTGAATTTTAATATATCGAAATTGTGGTCTATTATTAGGCGTAGCTTATTTAATTTGGATATGAAGCACGCTCGCGCAATACGAATTTACTTGCTATGTTATTAAACATGCATGATGAGCTCTTTTGTGTTGTCTTTTTCGTTTGGTTCTGAATTAGGTCTCTCAGTCGGAACTCGCCGAGAAGAGCAATATCTCCCAGGACCATTTGTTTGAGCTCCAGGAGACGGATGCAGAAGTGGTGCAGCCGCTAAAAGAAAAAGAGAGCTTGGAAAGAAATGTAACCGAGGAGAGCCAAGTTGAGCCAGAAGAGCTACAGAATGAGATGAGGAAGCTTCAGAAGCATTTATCGGAGGTTGGCAAATCTTAAGTGTTTCAGCTCCTTTCTTTTGCTCCAAACGTTTAGTTTGAGGTACTTCACATAATAAAATCAAATACCAAGATTTCATCGACAGAGCTAGTTTGTAAAGATACAGGTAGATACTTAATTATCCTCTCCCAGTCGGGGCTTTTCAGGGATAATTTACATCACTGGCCGAGGGACTTTACCAGACTGCTTGTGCAGTTGCAATTAATGAAGTTACTGTAACTTCCCCGCAATGTGAATATCGTGTTAGGGCACACACTAAAAGTGGTCACTGCCAGAGTTTTGTTACGTCCCTAGTGGTTCCTTTACGTCCTAAAGAGTCATATTACGTGAAGGTACTGTGAGACGGGGCCTACGGTTTATCGTCCTTATCCGAGAAGGCTAGAACGTCTAACCGTTTGTAGATGTCATTACAAAGGCAGCACTTTCTCCTCAATTATTTAAAGACGCTGAGTGTTGGTCTGGCCGGGATTTGAACCCGCGACCTCCCGCACTGTAGTCCGATGCTCTACCAACTGAGCTAACCGGTCGGCGGTTGCACAGTAACTAAGGAGTGCCAACTTAAATTAATAATCGATAACTTTCATTTGAATGATCCTACCTTAAGATTTTCCCCATACACTAGCAGGGGAATAATTTAATCTTGTACTTGATAACAAGAGGACCACAAAACAATACTGTGTGCCATTTGTGCTATATTTCCCAGGACCGTATGTTCGAGTTCCAGGAGACGGATGCAGACGTGGTGCAGCCGCTAAAAGAACAAGAGAGCGAGGAAATCAACGCCACCAAGGAGAACAAAGCTCAGAAAGAAGAGCTACAGAATGAGATAAAGAAGCTGCAGAAGCAGTTATCGGAGGTTGGCAAATATTTGTTTACGCTCTCTTCTTTGACTTACTTCACAGAACTGTTCTGCGTGTCATTTCTTAGACATGAATTCTCACAGCTTAATGCCCTCTATTTAGTAATCAAAACTCGTTACAAACGTTAAGGTTATAGGTTTGTCTCTGGAAGTGTGGGCATACAGCAAATACTTTTTTCTGCTTTATTGTTTAGAGAGATGCTGCGTTGGAATCACAGCAGTGTGAACTGGACAAAGCCTCTGAAGAGCTCTTGGACAACCAATCGCTGATCAGCGATCTTCGTAACCAGTGCTGGTAAAAGATAAACTTATCATTGAGCTGCACGGTCTGAGAGAAAAAGGACGAGGAAAAGTACAAGGCTAAGATTGATCTGTTGAATGGTGAACTGGATGGTATGAAAAGGAGAGCTCCAAGAATTCAAACTGCGCGAGCAAGAGATAAAAAAAAAATCTGGAAGAGGCTCAGAAGTTGGTTGAGGCCTGCACACAACACATCGGCAAGAGCTGGAGTTAAAAATGAAAAACATGTCACTGAACTTGAGAATCTAAGGCTGTCGATGAGTCAGCAACTGCAAGAAATGTGAGGAGAGATGGACGAGCTCAAACAAATGCACCGTAGAGAGATAGATAATTTGAAGGAGTCACTTGATAAGCACCTTGAAAAGAACGAAGAGTTAAAAGAAAACATCAGGAGAGTGACACTTTGGATAATAATGTGGCTCGACTGATAGTGAAAGATGCATCCTTAGAGGAACTTAAATTAAAGCTAAAAGGTTTGAAGCCTCAAGCGAGAGCGAAATGAATTCGCTTAAGAAGGTGATAACTGTGAGGAATGAACAAATAGCCGCTTTAGAGAACAAGCTGTTAAAACACGAACAGAAGTTCGCTGAAGACGTGCGCAAATGGAATCACAATACAACCAGTTCATTCAAAGGCTCCATGGTACAGTTGAGCAGCTCATGGCAGAGAAGGAGTCCCTGCACACTGCACATGCACAAGAAATTGAAGTGCTCAAAGGGAATTTTGCTCAAAACAGCAGTGTTTTTAACAGCAGATGCAGGAGCTGCAATCGAACGCCGAGATGGAGTACCAGCTTAAACTATTGGACGTTGTTGCACAACTGAGACTGGAAAAAGAGAAGGAGCTTTCTCAGCTGAAAGAACAAATGTTGCAAGAGAGCGAGGCGAAAATCGCTTCAATGCAAGAATCTCTGTTTAATAAGATAGAAGAAGCAGAAGAAGAAAACCAACAACTGAGGAAAAAGCTGTTAAGTGTTGAGAAGGACCTTTCTGAAGTAATTGGGGAAAGAAAGGAATTCCTTGACGAGATTGAGATCCTCAGAGATACTCGCAGAATGCTTGACGAAAGCCTGGCCCTTTTGGAGCAGAGCATTGGCCCTGTGTCCAGCCAAAGTCAAGGTTTGCATGAAGAGCCGCAGTCTACGGAGGGGATGGAAGATCTGCCGGGCGCCGGTTTCTCTCAAGGTACTGTATATTGTATCATTTCTTCACGAAAGCAAAAGTTTAGAATACACTACCAGTATCGCTTTCACTGATGATTACATAGCAATTATCCTATAAACCTTAAAAATATCAAACATTAATATGGTATTATTCAATACAATAGTCAGTTTCAATTCCCCCAATTTAGAGTACAGTTTCGATTAACCTTTTAATCCCTAAGGGGTCTCACTTTGACGAGTAAACTCGACGGGCGTTAGACAGAGTACAATGTACAAAGTCACTCTAATTTAGGAAAGGGTTAAGCTAGTTTCGTTTCTAAGAAAAGTCAAAACGTTAGCTAAAATGCGTGCTCACCTTGTAATGTTTAGTTTTCAACTGTCCTTTTAAACATTTGCTTTTACTGAATAGATATAAGCCATACAAAACTTTACTTTGTTACTTAAACTTATATCTCTCCATGCAATAAGGCTTGCCTTTCTCCTTCCATCAGTCTTCATTGGCATGTATAGTTCTAACATTCGCTCATCCTCAACAATTCTTCATCTTGTTGATTTTGGTCGATCGACCCTTTTCGTCTCCCCCGCCTCTGGCCTCCACTCCCAATCTGTGAATAACACACGATCCTATCTGCCCATCCTTAATATATGACAAATCCAGTTCCATGTTCGTCTTCTGATCTCGTCGTTTGCTCTGTTCACGCCCCAAAGGAGTCATCACCTTATTGTGGTGGGGCGATTTGTGTCTCTCAGTGATCCCTAGACCTATGTCGGCTGAAGTCTTGTACTCCTGGAAGAGACAACCATGCCAGACAGTTCTAACGATAGTGACCAGTGTGATGATATGCGCAATGCCACAAAGGACACATCTTATTTTGATTAATACGGAAAAGGGTTTTCTGTATGGGATGTACATGGTTTGATGTTCAACTCGGGGTGGCTAAAACTGCTTTATCTTGCGAATCTTTCCCTCGTCAGGTCAGTGAGTGGGGTGCCATCCATTGCGGACTGATTTTGTGCTGGAGGTTTTAGTCAGTTTTCTCAAGAGTTTGTACTTCCACACACGAGAGTGTTACTCTTTATTGTAGTGGAAAATTACACGAATACTTGTCATGTGCAGAGTCATCAATTGAAACTATGAGATTTCCATAGGGAGATCAGAACTGAAACTAACAAAGAAGACCCAAGAACATGAAGACGGTTTTAAAGTGCAAAATGTTTTGATCTTTTTGTTTCAGGTGTTGAAAAGCAAATCAAGTTGACATCCAAACTTAACCAGCTACGGAATTATTGCGACAGAAAAACATTCTGGACTCGAAACTAAGCCAAGAACTTGAGCATGAGAGAAGAAGCTACAGGGCTGAATTGAACGAGCGCGAAAGACGGGAGCGAGCTCTGGAGGTCAGCAAACAACAACTCGAGACTCAGCTGACCGAGGTTGAGAAAGAAAACTGCGAGTTACTGAGAGAGCTCTCTCTTCTACAGGTTGGTACTTTTTTGTTCTTTTTCGAGGGATAGCAAACAACCTTATAGCCAAAAACAATTCTATACATGCGGGAAGACATATCACACTTGTACTCCCCTTTTGACGCAGAGATGAAGGCACTCAAAAGGAATTAAATCTCTGGACTTCGAAACTCATGAGGTTGAGAGGACTTTGGACATTCAAAGGAGCAGAATATGTTGGAGAGGACCATAAATTTCCGGGTAAGTTGTTGTGAAATGAGAACGACAAGGTCTTGGAGTGCTTGCCAGGTTTGATGATCGCGGACGATTGGTTCCTGAGTCTGAAAGAGGCAGACACACTTTGTGAACCCTAATCCGCGTTGAATATTGTGATCGTACAACTTCGTTGCGGAACATCGTTGGTTTTGCGCGTCGAAAAGCTTTTGCTCGTTAATTTGCCTTCATCTGAAAAATTGGGCCGTCAAGTAGTCCACTGCTAAATTCCCTAAATGCTCATTTTATCTTTTTGTCACTTCATTTCAGTATTGCTCATCTACTTAATTGTTACTTATCCTTTGCTTTTTTTCTGTATTTTTTTCTCTGCAGAGAAAGAAGAAGACGCCATTTTTGAGAAGAGCTTTCAAGTGTCTTCGCAAGGAAGACAACTAATCTGACAAGCTACTCAATCTTAAAACTTTTAATTTGACTTTTTGCATTTATTGATTTTGTTGATTGATTTATTTATTCAGTTTTTCGTCTATTTTGGGATGTTATTGTTGTAACGTACCTTCCATATCTAGTGCTGTACTCTTTCAGCTGTTGCGAAATTTTCTTTACGAAATTACTTCCAGACGACATTTCTAATTTAGAGCTCACTGTTATAACTTTCTTTAGAATTTCTCTGGGAAAGCGATTTTTATATTATCAAAACTGAGCTGATCAGGTGAATAAGCCACCAATAAGGAGGCTCGCATCAGTTTTTTGGCTTTGGGGTGCACCTGGTGAAATCAACATTTCCATGCAAGCTTCGATCTCCTTAAAACTAAAACATCTTTTCACGTATGATCAAAGTTGTTTTTTCGTTGGTTTCTAAGCAATGGCTGTTACCATAGCGACGGTAACGCATGGACGCCCATTTTGAATAGGGTGATTATCTCGAAATCCATTCAGACACTTCATAACCGGAAACTTCGAAGAGTGTAAAACCACCCAATTCCCACGACTTGTAGGCCAAATTAGAAGAAAATCTGTCAGGACCTTTCCAAGTAAATTGCAAATAAACTTTTAAAGGCTGGTTTTGTTAATTCCCGCGTTTTTCTTCAAGGTTTTCAAGGAAAACGTTAAATTTTTTTACACTTTTCTTGTCATTCAAGAATTTATCATGGTAACAAAGCATTTTCAATTAATATCGAGTCTCCTAAGTGACTGTGGTTGTCAGATATTTAAGTGCGAAAATGGCTAAATTTAAGCTAAATTTGTGCGTTGTCCGTGCTTATTTAGCCATTTCCAAACTTAAATATTTTACAATCCCAGCTACCTAGTAGGCTCAATGTGAATTAAAAATGTTTTTGATACTATTATAATTCTTTGAACAGAGAATATTTCCTTGTCAAGCTTGAAAAAACGTCGGGAATGAACAGAACTGGCCTTCAAAACTTTATTTGCAATTTACTTGAAAACGCTCTTACAGTTTTATTTTCTAATTTGGCGTACAAATTGTGGAAATTGAGTAGTTTACAATCTTTAAGTTTCGTAATTAAGTGTCCGATTGGAATTCAAGATAAATGACCTTTTTCAAAATGATTGGTACGCATTACCGTCGCTATGGTAACATGTATTGCTTGGAAACCAATCATTGAGAAAACAAACTTTGATCATACCTCGAAAAGATGTTGTCGTGTCAAGGACATCGAAGCTGGCCTTCTCTAGGAAAGTTTAATTTAAACAGGTACACTCCAAAGCCAAAACAACTGATGCGAGTCTCCTTACTGTTTGTCTTTCGTCCCAGAAAATCCAAAGGAGTTAATGTCCGAAGTGTGAGCTTTCGAGCGTCTTAATTACTGTGGCCATTTCAACACCACAACCTCGTTCCCAGGGTCTCTTCCTGAGAGACCCTGGAAACGAGGTTGACAACACCAGAGTTTCTTGACAAACCAATTCTGATTAAGTCTATCCTGCCACTGCACAAATGTTATCACTTACCTGTAAAAGCAGACCTTGCAATATAAAGATGTAAGAGAGGGAAAGATCGACCAGGCTACTGAATTTCAATCATGGCCAATCCGTTTGGGACAGTGCAGAGATGTGGTTAAGTTAGCCCCTCCCCTACCTCCTTGCAATGTATATGATCATATGTGTCATACCTTAAAGTGTCAAAAATCACCATTAAAAAGGGGTGGGGCTGGAGGTGTGTTGGTGACTTAGAGAAAAGAGCTTGGGTTTTTGAAGGGAAAACCGGCAAAAACAGTGAGCTGTCAGAAAATGGATTGGTCTGGAATGTGGTTGAAATGCTCGTAATTATGTGAAATATGGCAAGAATAACGCTTCTAAGGCATAGCTTGTAAAATGAACGAATTACTCGTGATGACAATTTTAATCAATGAGAATATAGAATTTACTTTAAATCAGCTTTCAAAAAATTCAAGTATCCAATGCTTTAGAGAGTCTATGATAATTTGCACAGTGGCTGAATTTACTGTGAGGCTGACGGTAAATTCAATCAGTTTGAAACAGGAGGCCATTTTCAAATATATCTTAAATCCGTTCTTTGTTCCCTGTACATCAAACTGTTTTTAATACTTCCAGCTTGTCCAGAGTACTTATAACTTCATTTAGTTGATATTATTTTGTTTTTTTTTAATAAAGTGACATTTTGCAATATCGAATGAGTTTTGTTGTTTGGAATTTAGCCACTTAGTCTTTCTGCACGCCAGTAAATTGTATGTGTGGGTTAACAGAGTTAGTTAAGGTGGTCATGAAACCCTGCACGTACTCCTTTGGCAGACAAACGTGGCTGTCATCGACATACCTATACCACCATCTTGGAGGATGGGCGGCCGTTGAAATTGCTCTTTCCTCTACAAACTCCATCACTAGATTGGCTATGGTTGCACTCAAAGGCGAGCCCATGGCGCAGCCAAAGGTTTGATGATAATGCTTCTTTTCCTAAGTGAGGGTTGGCATGCAAAGAGAGACCAGAATGCGGGGAATGAACATATAGAAATCCCTGACATATATATTTCAATTGCATAATGTTCCTCGCAAGGCGCAGTGTTCACGTGTACGTGTAGCCATACGCGCTTGCGCAAATGTGAACATTTGAAGAAAGCTGTCGCATTCTCGATCCCAGAGCTCTTCCATTTTGCGCATGTCTGGCGGGTGTGACGGAGGGAAGAGCTCTGGGAAACTCTACGTAAGCGTAGCCAAAATCTAGCTATTGGGTGTCACAGCGCATGTTTGAGGTTTCCAAGATGGCGCCAGTAAAGAAGGTACCAATTTCTGTAAGTTTTCAACGAAATGTTCTTTTTCGATTAATTTTCAAAACAAATCGCTATAGTATATTGCTGAGCCGAGACAAGCTGGACCAGATTTGGCTGCCCTCAGCCGGGCGAAAGGCTAACTTTGTTAAATATTCAAAACCAAATTAAATGCACGAGCATAATTTGAATATGCTAATCCTTGACAATCGATACGATCATATATATAGCTCAGTCTAGAATTGAAACAACGGTAAAACCTGGTTTTCACTAGCGACGCAAGCACAAGTGCAAGCATAAGCGCAAGCACAAGTAGAGCGTTTATTTCACTGTGAAACCGGGTTGAACGCAAGCATAAGCGCAAGCACAAGCGCAAGGATCAAAAGTTTTCCTTTTCTTTGTGCTTGCGCTTATGCTTGCATTCGCTTGTGTAGTGTTTGTTTCCACTTGGCATAAGTGAAAACCAGGCTTAAGTCATGAAATTGGCATTGCACAGGTGTTTAGGAGTTTTACTCACGTTTGTCAGTTTTTTGAACTTTTTAACCAAGCTAGTTCGCTTCACAAGAGTAACCCGCGCGCTGTAAGTTGAGGTTTTTACGCGTACCGAGTTGGTCAATGAGAAGTAACTTCATTGTTTCAGCTGACAACCAATCAGAGCTATAAGCTTGAGTAGAGTTGCCCAGAGCTCTTCCCGCCGTCACGCCCTCAGACATGTGCAAAAGGAAAGAATTCGAGAATGGAAGCTGTCGCTTTTTGTGAAATTCAAACCGAAGATGCCCGAAGGGGTTCAAATTTGCAAAGAAAGACTGGCTGGAATTATCTAAGTCTACGCATTCAAAAATCAAACCTGCCTCCGAATTCAACAACTTGATGAACATTGTGCCGAGTCCAAACGTAAGTTGTCTTCCATGATTCCACAAGATTATTTCGAGTCTCTTCTCAAGGTGATTGACCACAACGTTAGTAAAATTAGAGTTAAAATTAAGGAAAGACATTTTCGAAATGTAAATGATATATGAAATAAATCATCTATGAACTGCGGAAATGAAATCAAATCAGTGAAGAATAATCCTCGCAGTTGTGAACGCAATTTATGCAATTGCGAAAAGAAGCCTGAAAACATATGAACACACATTTGACTTGCTTCCAACGTCAGTGGCTTCAAAGCTTAGTTGGTTAGAGCATCGCACCGGTATCACGAGGTCACGGGTTTAAACTCCGTTGAAGTCCTGGATTTTTTTCTGGCTTCTTTCGCTGCGAGGATCATTCTTCATTTCAGTACACTTTCGAAAGTTAACGAACATCGGAGCTTTCGAAACACGCGATGACTACGTTGACAAGGAACGTTGGGTGGTGAACCTCTCTGATCGTCACCTGAAAACCAAAGCACTGCAGAACTGGCTTCATTTTACTACAACCCGAGATCCATTCCGACTTCAGGTATCATAGCGAACAGTGAAACAGGGATTTATAAACTTCCTGAAAGCTCTAAGGCAACTATATATACGTGCATCTGTGGTCAACATATTGAAGATCAGCAAGCCTGAGACAACTCGTAGCACTTCGAAGCAACAACTCGCAGCAATAAGGAACCTTAAACAGAATCCACCATTACCATTGTACCAGCAGATAAGGGCAGATCCGTAGTCGCTATGAACACGATTGATTACAAAAGTAAAATCAGCACTTTGTTAAATGATGACAATACGTACGAGAAGATAACGGACAAACGCATGCAGGAATCCCACCTCACGAGACCTTTCTATGCGTGATAGCTGATTCGGGCTGCGCCCTCATCAGCTATCACGCGATAGAAACCTCGAGCTCACAGAGTCCTCAAAATCTAATTGTTAAGTGGTATTATTAGTTTTCTCCTCTTAAGTAGTATTATTGTTAAGTAGAATCATTTCGTGTTGCAAAAGAGGTTTGCTAGTATGGTAAGTAATGTTAGTATTATAAGCAAATTGCGAGTAATTGTAAGTAATGCTAGTATTGTACGGTTAGTACTGTAGAATTGTAAATAAAGTGTTTTTCCAAGTGAAACAAATATGTACCAATCGATGTTTAGTTTCCGTTTTTTTTTCCCATTTAATGAACATACTAAAAAGTTTCTCGTCAGAAATGTCTCGCCTACAACTGTACGTGCTAACTGAAATTTGGAAAAATTTTGGACTTCACAATTCATTGGAAAAATGTAAGCAAGTTCTTAGTGCAGCAACAGATTGCAAGATTTTTCTTGCCTTGCGTTACAGGTGATGTTATTTACGTCCGCGGTATTAAAGACAAGCCTAGAGCCAATCAGCGCATGAGAATTTTGACAGTTACTGCAAAAAAAGCGTTTTCCTCAAAATGAATAACCGACTAAATATGAAAACGGTATGTTCATCCGATCAGGACAAAGTATTTTTGGCCAATCGAGAGCGAGTAATTTTGCTCTCGTGAAAAGGGAGATGACGAAAAAAAAACCCTCCTGTCTCAACCAATCAGCGTTCAGTAATTTTGTCTACTATATTACGAGAGAAAAATGTAATTTGTGTATCTATAATCTGTATTTAATTGGTATCATTCGTGTTATTATGTAGCAGTTTGAGGAACACCTTGTTACCTGATCTAACGAATCCATATTGTTACTCGGGATACTGTAAGTATACCGAGTTATAAAGTGTGTCAGATTTCAGTCTTTTTTTTTTTTTTTTTTTTCCTGTGTAGCAAAATGCACAATACAGTTACGTTCCGGTGTTTGGATTGGCCAATGCACAATAGCAGGCACGTGGCGGTGTGTTCATTGGTTAAAGCAAACCACATAGTCCAAAGGTCGAAAGGCTAACATCACGCGACGGTTGTTTACAAGTTATGCAAATTCATCGTGTTTGAGTTGTGAAGCTAGATATTTTAAGACAGTCTGTCCCGTGAAAAGGTTTGCCGAGTGTTAAGAAAAAGTTGGAAGCCTCGCACGTGTAATCGATATCACAAGTCGAAATCGAATGCTGTGACAGAAAAGTTACAGAATTACACAAAGTTGTTTTCGTAATGTGATACCTTCGATTTAATACGTGACCGCAAGTGAACACTCAAGGTTAAATAATCCACTTCGACCGCGGAACAAATTTTCCTGCACAGATCTTTGTAAAGTTGTGAAACTGGATTTTAATACAGTACAGACTGTCCGTGTGAAAAGGTTTGCCGAATTTAAGACAAGGTTGGAAGCCTCGCACGTGTTATGAGTATCGACTCGAATGAGAACGTTGTGACAGTTCTATATTTAGATAATCGCAAAGTTGTTTTGATGTAATTTGATCCGGATTATACCACAACTCAATCGCTGTGACAGATCTATATTTAGAGACAATGAAAACGTAAAGCCTGTGGGATGTGGCTGGAGTGACAAGGATACTTCACAAATTAATGTGATCAAGTAAGCTGAAGCCACTCAAAAGGCACTAAGGCCACTTAAGGGGTAATGCCCGCTACCTTGTGGCCTTAGTGCCTTTTGAGTGGCTTCAGCTTACTTGATCACATTAATTTGTGAAGTATCCTTGTCACTCCAGCCACATCCCACAGGCTTTACGTTTTCATTGCTTGTTTTATTGATATGTGGGTACTTGAGCCTGAGTATTAGCTATGCCATGCTGATGAGGCCTAACAAGGCCGAAACAGCTGTCCATGGCTGCTAGTGCTTGGGCTCAATCTTTGCTTTGGTAGATTTAAGGGGTAATGCCCGCTACCTTGTGGCCTTAGTGCCTTTTGAGTGGCTTCAGCTTACTTGATCACATTAATTTGTGAAGTATCCTTGTCACTCCAGCCACATCCCACAGGCTTTACGTTTTCATTGCTTGTTTTATTGATATGTGGGTACTTGAGCCTGAGTATTAGCTATGCCATGCTGATGAGGCCTAACAAGGCCGAAACAGCTGTCCATGGCTGCTAATGCTTGGGCTCAATCTTTGCTTTGGTAGATTTAAGGGGTAATGCCCGCTACCTTGTGGCCTTAGTGCCTTTTGAGTGGCTTCAGCTTACTTGATCACATTAATTTGTGAAGTATCCTATATTTAGAGACAAGTTTGCGAATTTTTGGTTTTCACGTGCGTCAGAAAAAAAAACTAAAATTAAACATTTAGATTTTTTACCTTCATCAGGTAAATGACATTTAAGCCAAGTAACACGCTTTGTTTTGAAAATAGAGCAGTTTGAATTTCAAGTGCTTTTTACAATGCGTGACATCTGGACATGTCACATACACGGAAACGATTCGCATTGTGTTTTCAAGTTTGTTTTCAAGCTTCGCAGAGAGAAAAAACTCCAGATGTTGCCACTTAATCTAGAAGTAAACAACAACAGCTGACAAGGAATATTGATGGCAACTCTCAAAACGGTTTAACGAGCTTTGCTCGAACGTGAAAAAAAGGTCTTACGTGAACCCAAAAGCAAACCATAAGCCGACAATCAGAAAGCGTGCGTCCGGCTTCTGGAACAAAAAAGTATCCCGAGTTAACGCTCATAGAGCGTCTTGTTGAGTATGCAATGTGTTGCACAGGGATACCACTCACAACCATTCGTGAGGGGTGCATTTGCTTCAACTCCAGTTTCTCGCGTTACATACATTGTATAACGACGTACAGTGGTCAAATGCTCAAGAGCTTCTGTACGCTACCATCCTCGTATTTAATTGTTGTCTATTGATCCTTATCATAATGGTGCCCAATAAAGTTATTCTTTTATTACTATGATAATTAGCCTGACTAGCCTCGTTAGCATGTGCAAAACTCAATAGAATTTTAACGTGATAGTGAGGAGCACACATACAAAATAATAATCAAATCATCTGTTATTATGAAAAAGGTCTCTTATTTTATAGGGAAGCCATTAAACAAAGTGATTTACATTCATTTGTCTATGCATCCCTACTGTTTTTCCCAGGCCCCACAACCACCTCGCCCTATAACAGCCTGCAGGCCTGAGCATGAGGAACAAGAAAAAATGCCCTTGGGTGAGAAGAAAATGAACTTTTATTAGGGTAAGATACCTCTTACTGAATCCTATAATAAAAAACAGGAAAGGATTCTATAGAACAATCCAAATCAATTTTTTACTTGTGAACTAAACACTATTAAAGGTATGTTCGTAATTATCGGTATATACTGTCTGTCAACATAACATATTTTCAACAGCGGAGACTCTTTTTACCCATTTGTTTTTCACTTTTCCTACTTTTTCACACTATATTAAGTTAAATAATTGTTTTTCCATGCTAAACATTTATCCACACCACTTTACTATTAACTACTTGTCATATGATTGTCATAATGTTCCAGAAGAAGTGACTCGCTGGGAAGCTCTTCTTGGCAAATCCAACAGGACAAATCCTGAAAAGAGTGGGACAGTTCATGTTTTCTCAAATCTCTAAGTAGTCTAAAACTCTTGTCACAGGTTTTGCATTTGTAAGGCTTTTCTCCAGAGTGCAATTTTGCATGAGTTCTCAAATTTGATGCTTGGCTAAAACACTTGTCACAGATTTTGCATTTGTAGGGCTTTTCTCCAGTGTGGCTTCTCATATGAGTCCCTAAGTCTCTTGACGTGGTAAAACACTTGTCACAGGTTTTGCATTTGTAAGGCTTTTCTCCAGTGTGGCTTCTCATATGAATCGTCAAATCTCCTGACTGGTTAAAACACTTGTCACAGACTTTGCATTTGAAAGGCTTTTCTCCAGAGTGAAATCTCTCGTGAGTTCTCAAATTTGATGCTTGGCTAAAACACTTGTCACAGATTTTGCATTTGAAAGGCTTTTCTCCAGTGTGGCTTCTCATATGAGTCCTTAACTCTCCTGACTGGTTAAAACACTTCTCACAGGTTTTGCATTTGAAAGGCTTCTCTCCAGAGTGCAGTCTCTCATGAGTTCTCAAATTTCCTGCTTGGCTAAAACACTTGTCACAGGTTTTGCATTTGTAAGGCTTTTCTCCAGTGTGGCTTCTCATATGAATCGTCAAATCTCCTGACTGGTTAAAACACTTCTCACAGGTTTTGCATTTGAAAGGCTTTTCTCCAGAGTGCAGTCTCTCATGAGTTCTCAAATCGCGTGCTCGGCTAAAACACTTGTCACAGGTTTTGCATTTGTAAGGCTTTTCTCCAGTGTGGCATCTCATATGAATCCTTAAGTGTCCTGAATTGGTAAAACACTTGTCACAGGTTTTGCATTTGAAAGGCTTTTCTCCAGCACGGATTCTCATATGAATCGTTAAGTATCCTGACGTGGTAAAACACTTGCAACAGGTTTTGCATTTGTAAGGCTTTTCCCCAGTGTGGCATCTCATACGAGTCTTTAAGTATCCTGACGTGGTAAAACACTTGCAACAGGTTTTGCATTTGCAAGGCTTTTCCCCAGTGTGGCATCTCATAATTTTATCAATCTCTAACTCTCCTGACTGGGTAAAACACTTGTCACAGGTTTTGGATTTGTAAAGTTTTTCTCCAGAATGGGGTCCCTTGTGAGGCCTCAAATAGCCTGCTTGGCTTATAGACTTCTTACAGGTGTTATACTTGCATCACTTTCTGAGCAATAGCATTTCTCCCATGCATTTTGTGGATCATATGCACCTACACCTCTGTGACTCTGATCCTGAGTGAAAAAAAAAAATTGTCAGAGATTCTACACTTTCCTGTCGTTTCAGTTAAATTCATGGGATGGTATAAAATATTTTGAGCTGCATCAGAAGCATATAACCTTATATGATTCTGGCTGCATGTATAAATGATTTTGTTCACCATGAGATGTGTTGTGTGAATGCATTGTTATAAAAGTAGGCAGTCTGGGAGTGCATGTGGCTTACTGCTGTTATTACTTAGAACTAGTCATAATCATGGATTAGTGAAGTGTGCTTGATTAGTGTTTTTACCACAATTGCTAGTAATCCTTTAATCTGATTGGCTAATTTGCTGTTGTTGATAATTGTCTAGACAATGCTGCTGGTGTCAATTTGCCACACAATGCCATTTTTCAGCTTGTGCTCTGAAAGTAACATTTTCTTTGACTTTGATATTGTGGTAAAAAACAAATCGAATGTGGTTTAGCATTGTCAGTGTGCTCTTTTCGACAATGGCATTCGTTATCAAAATTTGCTGTGGACTCACTCGGCTGCACCTCTTGAGTCCACAACATTTTGACCGCTGTGATGATGAATACCGTTGTTGATGAGAGTACGCTAGACAACGCTAAACCACATTTGATTTGTTAATTTCAGATCAAAGCAATTAAGTCACATCCTTATTCCATTCAAGTGAAATTGTCACTTCCGCAGGTGAATAAAACCTCAGCTAATTCATCTTGATTACACAAAAGCATAAATTGTCACACAGTAGACAAGCTTAACGACAATTTGGTTTTAGTCGCCAGCAACGAGAATACTTGAGTAAACCAGCTTCAAATGGCGCTGCACAAAAAGGGGCGGATGGAAGAAGAAAGTTTGTATCATTTGTAAAGAAACAGTCTATGTTTCTCAATCTTGCAAACATTTGCAGTGTTAGCGCAGTAAGTATCACATTACCGAGCTCATGCTTTTAAGCATGTCCAAGATTCAAATACGGCTTTGTTTACCAGATTCGTGCCCAGTCACTATTTACATGTTTTGTGGGGAGAGAAGATTAGATATGCAGATGGATTGAGGCACATGGGGTGTTGTGGGAAGAGGTGAGGGAAAAAAAGCAACTGGCAGATTTCATTTGACAGATCTGTGCAATCGTGCATGGAACTGTGCAGTGTTCTTTTTCAAGAAACCAGAGGTATTTTAGACATTTGTAGTCAAAATTCACTAGGAGTTCTAATTTAGTATTTAACAAACTAAAGTGTTTGTTTAAAGAATGTTTTCTGTTTTGCTGGGTTGTGATGTCGTGCTGCCGTAATGGCTTCTTTGCAGGAACATTTGTGGGAAGATGATGTGGGCGATTTGAACAGTACTTTCAGCGAATTGTGGATCAAAGGTTAGTATCACAGTTGCAGCTTGCTCTGTTATACAGATATCTTAGATATGACATACGCTAGACTTCTCCTATTATTGGTGGAATGCAACAAAGTGCAACAGTCATAAGCTTAAATATTTATCGAGTTCATTTTTATAGTGTACAAAGTACACTGTTTTATTTAGTAGGATTAAGTCCTACTACATGTATGTGGATGTGCCATCATAATATTAAAACATGGATATTTGTGTAGCAAGGAAAAGCCTAAAGGGTTTCCGATATGTGTTTTAATACATATAATATAATAATATTCATTTTAGGTTTTAGGTTTCGTTAAGAGGAAGGCAACCATGGCTTGTGCAGGATCGGAGAACAACCAGGACAAAGTGACCCAGTGAACCACAACAACCAAACGACACCAACCAACAGTCCACTGAAAGACAAGATGCAAAACAGCTCAAAAGACCAAAGAATAAACAACCAAAAAACAACCCTAAAAATAAATGGACTGAGAGCACAGGGCCAAGCAGCTGAAGTGACAAGGGCCCCCACCCAGATGAACCCCAATTCACAGGCCTAAGAAGGGATTGGTCCATGGACTATGAAAATATGGTCATTGAAATTTTGCAATACTATTTAGGCAGCCGTGGTTATAAGCTATAGCTTATTTCTATAATTCGTTTCTCAATTGTTTTCTATAAATGAAAAACTGTTAAGGAGGTTTATTAATTATTTAATTACCCAGTTTTCCAGTAGGGGGTGGTGGCATAATAAGCCAAAGTCATGCCAATGTAAAATGGGAGGGGGAGGATAAATAAGGGGTTGAAAGTGTTTGCTCCAACCTTGGTCCAGCATCCCAAAATAAGGGTGTTTGCATTAATTTATCTTGGGTATTTAACATTATTAACTCAGGGGAAACAGTCGAAAAGGGGATATTATAAGTGCTTATGTTTTAATTTATTTTTAAAAAAACCATATCTTGGGATTATTTTATTTTATCAAAACCATATCTTGTGATGTTTCTTATTGGTACATATTCATCCAAAAACTATATCTTGTGATGCCTTTTATTGGTACATATTTATCCAAAAATTGGAGAGGAGCCTGGGTTCAACAATGAATGGGGAAGAGGGAAAGTTTTTCAATGTGGAGAAAATGAACATTATCCTTTAATTCTTTCTAGTGTATATTCTACAAAAATACAGGTTCTAGGTTACCTAATTTGCTTAACAGAACTTTGTGATAGCAATTTAAATCAAAACAAATTGATAGAATGAAAGGGGGCTAAGGAATTACATTGAACAGTGATGACAAACCACACTCAGGTATAGATTTCTCTAAAGTTTATTTTAAAATTATCTGATTTTGAATAAAATTGCCAAATAAACAATAAACTTCAAAATGCTAGTTTAATGGGCTTAGTTAGCTGCTGGTTTTTTGAATGTATATTTTAAATTACCTTGAAAAATGATCTGATTTCATAAAGTTGCTATTTTTCCTTCGCCTTTTCCCATGACACCCTGTGTGCCTCAATCCATCCTCATATCCAATCTTCTCTCCACAAAACATGTAAATAGAGACTGGGTACGAGCCTGTCACTTTACCAGTTTTGAATCAAATTGTCTTTCCCCTCATCTTTCCTCGAATTTAAAAGAGTAGTTTCAGTGAAAAACGTTGAACAACCTACAATGTTCCAAAAGAAACAAAAGCTAAGCTCGGGGACGGCAGAGTTCGTAAGTTGTTCATATTCTATTGTTATACTCATTCATTCACTCACTCACTCACTCAACAGGATAGCAATGTGGCTTTGTCTCCAAAAAGACACAGTAAGCCATAAAAAAACAGTGAAAAACCTCCTTTAATGAAGATATTAAAACAGGTTTAATGCACATTTTCTTCTTGAATAATTATCAAGCCTAGTACATGTAAATATAAAACTGTACTGTGACTAACATAAGAATAATAATAAAAGGAAAAAATTAATAAAGCATTGGGTGATACATTTTATGCCCCAAATAAACTTATGCTAACTTTATTTCTTGTACATGTATACTGGCTTGCTTTTGTATGGTAAACATTGCCCTGTATCGTTTCACTGTTTCCCACTTATAGTTTTCGAGAAAACATGAACAAAAACATGTTCATCAAAAACACCAGCAGTAATAATTATGTAAAGGGAGACACGTTTCACAAGTAACTTGGGCAAAGCAGTACCCAAAACACAGGGCTACACATATCACTGTGACAGCAGTATTTCCTTAGGAAGGGATGGGTAAACAAATGAGGATTTGTGGAAGACATATAGTATTATTTTTAATTTGTATTACCAGGTCTTCATATTACTAAACCCGGTCTGCAGTCTGCATTTTACCCTTAAGGTGGTCCTGGAGGTTGATTTGCACATTTTCTCATATTTCTATGTACATCAAATCTGTCTGAATAATTGCCCAATCTTTACTCTATTTTCACATATAAAAGTTTATTTGAAATAATTAATAAGTACAAAATTGCAAATAACTCACAGAAAATTTGTTGTCCTATAAAATGCTTTGGTATATTGATACATAACATTGCAACACAGAATTGTGTGGTACAATGTAGTACATCAGAAGAAAGTGAAAACAAAAAAATTACAGCGAGAAATATACTAATCCACCCTCATAAATTAGATGAAGCAACTACCAGTACATGTATGAGACTGATATCTGAAAGCATGCAACATACTCCCCCCCAAAAAATTGTACGCATATATACTTTAAGGTTGGCACACACGAGGGGACTAGTCCCTGCGACTAGTCCCTGCAACTAGTCCCCTGAAGAGTTTACACAAAGGGACTGGTCACAGGGACTAGTCCCACGAACAGTTCACATGCAGGGACCAGCATAATTTGACGGAACAAGTCCCTGCGACTTGTCCCACGAATTCAAACATGGTTTGAATTCGTGGGACAAGTCGCAGGGACCAAATTTTGGTCCCTGCGACTAGATTTTGTAATTGAATGGGTAGTTCACACGAAGGGACTTGGTCCCCGGGACTAGTCACGGGGACTAGTCGCAGGGACTAGTCCCTCCGTGTGTGCCGACCTTTAAGCCTGCCAAGTTTCAACTCCATCCAATAAACCTATGAGAAGATATAGAAATGAAAAATCTCCCACCTTCCAATCAACATGCATTTCCAAAATCGAGCTTAAACTTTAAAAAATTGGTCAGAAAAGCTTCCATTGGGTCGTTTTTAGTGGCAGCCATGCTTTTTATAACTGCAATGAAAATTTACCCTTTTCAAGGTCCTTCATTCCTTTAAAAGCATGCTTTCTTCCCTTGAAACCAATCACAGTGTGACATGAACACTTCACCTAGCAACAACATCTCACTGGCCTTTTCTCAGCATGTATCGCCGACCAGTTAGCTCAGTGGTAGAGCACCAGACTATCGTGCGGGAGGTCGCGGGTTCAAACCCTGGCCGGACTAACACTCAGGGTCTTGAGCTGCCTTTGTAATAACCTCTGCAAATGGTTAGACTTTTAGTCTTCTCGGATAAGCATGATAAACCATAGGCCCCATCTCACAACTCTTCAAAATTGATTCTGTGGGACGTAAAAGAACCCACACACTGTTCGAAAAGATTTATTTATGGCCGGCAGTGATCAGCCAAATGTCACAAGAAGCCTTCACAAAGCCTGATGCTCTGGAAGTGGTTCACAAATATGCATGAGAACGAATCTGACAACATCATTCATCGTTCCCAAAGGCAGTAAATTTTGAAGAGCAAAAGAAGTGGTATGCAAGCCGCAAGCTGAAGGCCATAAATTTCGAAGAGCAAAGGACATGGAGTGCAAGCCGAAGGCTGTAAATTTTGAAGAGTGAAAGACGTGGAGCGCACAAGCCTGAAAGCCCATAAATTTCGAAGAGCAAAGTGCAGAGAATGTCTAGGAGTCAACAAGTGGTTTTGGCCATTGGCATTTCTCTGTCATTTCTCCTGGCTTCAGTAACAAATTAACAATTCCCCATTAAATTCCTATTTCTTCTCAATTACCGGTGAGCTAGTTGCAGACAACAGTTTTATTGCCCCATCTCAGCTTTCCCGTAAAAGATAGCATTATTGACAGATCTGTCAACAATATACCTTTACTCTTTGGGGAATTATACCCGGAGACACACAAGGATTTTCATCAAAGTCTGTTTTTCCCACAAAATAGCCTGTAGAAATTACTGAACTTTTCTCGCTTCTAACTTGAAAATACTTAGTTCGCGACCACTGAAATTTGGTGTACAGGTTGCATTTTAAGTAATGTTTCATATGCTAACAAAGAGTTATGACCTGAAAGATTCATTTCATCCTCCAGGACCACCTCAAGCTGCATTTCACCCCTGATGTGTGGGGAGCAACTCCAGAATACCCGTCCACTTAGAAGTGTTAAAATTTAACTTTGTCACCATGGTACCGTAGTCGTTGAATGAGAATTTTAAAAGGCCAAGCAGTAAAACAGACCACCACCTTGGTTAGCAGTCCCATAATAGTGGATTAAAGAATAAGTATAATACATGTCAGGACTGTTACTAATTTTTTTTATATGTAAATGCCACCTTAAAGTGCATTTTTTTTACCAAGGCATTTTCAACACCTTAGTAGGACTGTACTGACTTAGCTTGCTTTTGCTTTCGTTTTTATTTTCTTATTATTTTAATACAACTGTATTTTATTGCACGTATCTTTCTTATTCTCTAAAGCCTGGTTCACACTTGTGACATAAGCACAAGCGTAAGCGTAAGCATAAGCATAATGATGTTCACACTTGTAACATAAGCACAAGCGTAAGCACAAGCATAAGCATAATGATGTTCACACTTGTGACATAAGCACAAGCGTAAGCATAAGCACAATGATGTTCACACTTGTGACATAAGCACAAGCGTAAGCGTAAGCATAATGATGTTCACACTTGTGACATAAGCACAAGCGTAAGCGTAAGCATAAGCATAATGATGTTCCCACTTGTGACATAAGCACAAGCGTAAGCGTAAGCATAAGCATAATGATGTTCACACTTGTGACATAAGCAGAAGCGTAAGCATAAGCATAACCATAATGATGTTCACACTTGTGACATAAGCACAAGCGTAAGCATAAGCACAATGATGTTCACACTTGTGACATAAGCACAAGCATAAGCGTAAGCATAATGATGTTCCCACTTGTGACATAAGCACAAGCGTAAGCATAAGCATAATGATGTTCCCACTTGTGACATAAGCACAAGCGTAAGTGTAAGCATAAGCATAATGATGTTCACACTTGTAACATAAGCACAAGCGTAAGTGTAAGCATAAGCATAATGATGTTCACACTTGTGACATAAGCACAAGTGTAAGCATAAGCATAAGCATAATGATGTTCACACTTGTAACATAAGCACAAGCGTAAGCGTAAGCATAAGCATAATGATGTTCCCACTTGTGACATAAGCACAAGCGTAAGCATAAGCATAATGATGTTCCCACTTGTGACATAAGCACAAGCATAAGCATAATGATGTTCCCACTTGTGACATAAGCACAAGCGTAAGCGTAAGCATAAGCATAATGATGTTCACACTTGTGATATAAGCACAAGCGTAAGTGTAAGCATAAGCATAATGATGTTCACACTTGTGACATAAGCACAAGCGTAAGCATAAGCATAAGCTAATGATGTTCACACTTGTGACATAAGCACAAGCGTAAGTGTAAGCGTAAGCATAATGATGTTCCCACTTGTGACATAAGCACAAGCGTAAGCACAAGCATAAGCATAATGATGTTCCCACTTGTGACATAAGCACAAGCGTAAGCGTAAGCATAAGCATAATGATGTTCACACTTGTGATATAAGCACAAGCGTAAGTGTAAGCATAAGCATAATGATGTTCACACTTGTGACATAAGCACAAGCGTAAGCATAAGCATAAGCTAATGATGTTCACACTTGTGACATAAGCACAAGCGTAAGTGTAAGCGTAAGCATAATGATGTTCACACTTGTGACATAAGCACAAGTGTAAGCGTAAGCATAAGCATAATGATGTTCCCACTTGTGACATAAGCACAAGCGTAAGCACAAGCATAAGCATAATGATGTTCCCACTTGTGACATAAGCACAAGCGTAAGCGTAAGCATAAGCATAATGATGTTCACACTTGTGATATAAGTACAAGCGTAAGTGTAAGCATAAGCATAATGATGTTCACACTAGCGACTTACGCATGTGCAGTGCGAGTCACGTCGGTGGATAAACAAGATGGCGCTTATGTTTATGCTTATTTCACACTTGTGAAGTAAGCATAAGCACAAGAAAAAGGAAAATGTTTCTTTCTCTTTTGCTTATGCTTGTACTTATTTCAACTCAATGCACACTAGCATTTTCTTATGCTTATGCTTACACTTATGCTTATACTTATGTCACAAGTGTGAACCAGGCTTAAGGCTTTTTGTTAAATTTAATGCTTAGTTTTAAAGTTTTTCAGGTAATATTTTAAAGTATGTTACGATTTTAGGTTTTAACTTTTAAGATTTGTTGGTAGTTTTACTATGCTAACTGTAATGCGCTTTTAATTTTTCTTCTAGAAAAAGTGCTATCCAAATATTAAATATTATTATTTATTATTATGTGAATGATATATGAAATGAATCATATATGATTGATTGATTATTTATTATTATGTTGTGCAAAATATAGCCATGGAATCCAGCTGTTGTCATACAGTCAATATGCTGGTTTTTTTTAAAAGTATCCGGGCAATTAGTCCAGAGTTATTAGAATTGCCTGGGGGAAATCCCTGGCCGCCGACCCTTAATGAAATGACAGCCCTGCATGTGTAGTGTTCTTCTGGACTGCCACCACGGTCTGCATAATCCAAATGCCGAGAATATTGCTGAACACATTTCAATAATAATAATAATAATAATAATATTAATTTCTATTGCGCAATTATCAAGATAAATTTTCAATTGCGCATTACAATATGATCTTAATACAAATATATAAAAAATACAAATGTAAATGTAAATTTAAATATATAAATACAAATAAAAATTAAAAAAAAAAAAAATATATATATATATATATATATATATATACAAAAATAGCATCAAATTTAACACTATAAAAAGGCTTGTCTAAAAAGATAAGTCTTGATTGCCGTCTAGTAGTTCCTTATAAATGTGACCTTCCATGGGAAAACGTACACTAACACTTCGAATAACGAACGGCAAACAAACGCTTTTGAACAGCGTTTGAACGCTTTTCATTGCCGTTTAAACGGGTGAATAAATTAAACAAATTGGAAAGGGTAAGCGTTTAAACGTGGGGATAAATTAAACGAACAGGCAAGGATAAGCGTTTAAACGTGGGTGAATAAAATAAAAATTTTACGAACAGCAAGCATGAACACTGACAAACATAATAACGAGCGGATGAGCACAAGGGCTGAACGGGCAAACAAAGCGTTGTGATATTTTATGGAATCAGTTCAAATCGTCTTGACCGGCAAAATACAATCTTCTTTGCCTTCTCTGGCACTTACAATGCTTAATCAATGCTTTAGCGGACAAACAAAGATTAGTAACAAAACGCACGAGCACAAACGCTAAACGCGGGTGAACAAAGCGTTGTGATTAAGTTCATTGACTCACTTTCATATCCTCCCGACCTCTGCTCCGGCATAATACATCATTCTTGCTCGCCTTCTCTCGTCAATCCAACAAGCATTGTGTAGTTTTTGCTAAAGAACGATACAATTATACCTGATATACCGGCCGACTATATTTGCGACTTGTAAAGATGTCAACAAAGTGTCCACCGATTGGCATGCAGAACGAAGCGCTTTTCACTGGAACATATTTTAATAAAAAGGGTTTCTTTTTCCCTGTCCTGTCAATTCTACATAAATTATTCTGCCCGTTTAGTTTTAAAGCTTTGTAATTTGCTGCCAAAGAACACACGCGCGCTTAACGGTATTTGCGAAGAGTCGGATCATATTTCGAACAGCCGATTGATGTGTAATCTTTTAACGAACATGCGGCCTGGCAGTATCATTTCCAACGCCCTACATTTTCTGATGAACAAAACTCGATGTTTTTCTCTTTCTCTCTCTGGCTTTTGCGCGGCACAAAAACAACTGGTGACATGAAGTCTGGCAAATGAAACGGTGAATTCAATCCAAAACTGTTTTATTCATGTTACAGTGATATCTCTGGTTCCTGCGAGTTTCGAAAGAGTTTTCCGACCTCTAAAGTTTATCTGAGCGTTGCATGTTTTTGCCAGACACGCATAATTTTAACATGAAATTCGATACGCGTGGGTGTCAATACATGTGGCTGTTACGGATTATTGTTCACTCTTAATAGTGCCTGTCATAACTTATTTCGTTGAAACAGGGTTTTCTTCGACAGTTCGTAGGAATAAATTTTACAATGTAACTCCTCCAAACTAGAGACACAAATGTGTGTAATTCGTTATGGTATGCAAATTTTCTGTTCTCACGCGCGCTGTCTGTCAAGTCTATTATTTTTTAATTCAATGTTATCTTTGTGCTATTTTTGGCCGAAGAGTGAAGATCATCTCGTCGACGTTTCTATCCAAATTATACACGTATTTCACTTTGGATGTTTCCTTGGAGTTTTTGTAGTGTTCCCATCGAACGTTTATCAATTTATCTATTTTTTTTTTATTGTTCCCTTCATGCAAATATTCCCTATGATCATTCCCTGCAGTTATTAATTCCCCTCCGCGCCTGGTTGACTGTTCAAACGTGACGTCGTTTGTCAAATGCAAAGATCAATCAACAGTAACGCCGTTTCCTTTTCAGGTGCGGGACTTTATTTATAAATAGTTTTATAAGCTGTTGTTCACTTACAAGATGCCTGACAGCGTTGAATATTGAGGCTCACTATGACAAGACTTCAAGATGCTAGCAATAGGGTACATGCAGAACATGCTCCTAATTCGCAAACACCATCGAACTGACACCATCCAATGACCATCCAACGTTGGTTGACGCTGTATTGTCGAAGATTGCAGCCTTCAATCACTGCGCTCTCTCCTCAGGCACGTTATATGGACACTATGTCTTCTTTATAATTAAAGTGCCTATGAAGCGAAATTTCTTTCTTGCTAATTTTAAAGTTTACCCCTAAAAACGCAAGAATCTCAAAATTTGAGGTGCTTGTGATTAAAATTGTTGATTTTACGAGCGTTTGAAGTTGGACTATTTTGCCTTTAAAAATGGTCAGGGGTCTGGGTCGTGTTTATTCGCGATGTGACGTCATTTTGGGTACAAAAATGTGTTTGCGCTTATGAATTATAGTGAAATAGTTGGAATACTTGTCCCCAAAATTACGTCAAAATTACGTCACAGCTATTGTCACGTCTTTTTGGCCGCGCGATTCAAATGCCATTTTTGAGGGCAAAATAGCCCAATTTCAAACGCTTGTATAATCGCCGATTTTAATCAAGAGCACTTCAAATTTTGGAATGTTGAGTTTTATGGATTAAACTTTAAAATTAGCGAGAAATAAATTTCGCTTCATAGGCACTTTAACAGTTAAGAGTGTTGTTTTTTTCTACAATTATCATTCGTCGCAAAATAATATTGGCTTGACTGGAAGCGATCGATGGTTACCGGTACACTGTGCCGGCATAATAATCTCACAACTTCCGATTGAAGCACCGTTCTGGTTCACTTTCGAATCACTTAAACGTAGCAGGACGACTACAAGGATAGTGATTTGGATGGACCATCGTGACCCAGCATTTCAACGGTTTCAAACGCTACGTTTCTTTTGACGTTTAAACGGACATGAAAACGATTTCGATCGATGCGAACTAGTTAAACGGGTGAATATATTAACTAAACGGAGGAATATTTTAACTCAACGGATAGTGCTTGCCGTTCATACGGTAAAATGAACGCGTCAAACGCTTTCTCACGGCGTTTAAACGACAAACGAACGGATTACGAACGGCTTGGGTCGTTTAAACGGCTAAGCGTTAGTGTACGTTTTCCCATGGAAGGTCACAAATTATTTTTCTTACCTTACAAAGCTTTTCGCGCTTGGATCGCCATCTTGAAAGATGTGACACTGTACCAGTCTTTTTCGGAGTAAATTAGGTTCGTAGCTCATGTAACCCTACGTAAAAAGTCCCGGGAGTCCGGCTCATCCCCAGAGGTCTAGCCTGAGATCCCCTATGCCCTCTCACTATATTCTCTATAATGTCGTTGAGTTCTTTTATTTTTCCCTTTTCTCTTCCCCCCCCCCCCCCTCCCTCCCAAAAAAGACGCCTGATCGCAAATTACCAGAGGCCGCGCACCAAGAGTAACGACCTCAGGCCAGTTCCGATTTTAATTTAGAGCGCTTATCATTGGCCACTGCACATACAATAGACACAATAGAACGAAGAAAAAAAGAAAAAAAAATATAACGAACCAACGAAATGACCAGCTCCCAGCTGGCTTGTTAGCTCAGTTGGTAGAGCACTGCACCGGTATCACAGAGGTCGTGGGTTCGATTTCCGTACAAGCATGAATTTATCCACCAGTTTAGACAAATAGATAAGAATTGGCCTTGTAATGGAACAATTAATGTTTTCAACCAAATAAGTATTAAGCATATCACAAGCTGACCTTTCTGGGCCAAAGCGTAGGTACCAATAACTTGCAAACACAAAGATACTAGTTAGCGAAGCAAATGCAGGCGCGGATCCAGGATTTTGAAATGGGGGGTGAATTTTTGTAATAATGTAATAGAACCAAAGCCTGGTTGAGGTGTTTGAGGGATAAGAAAAGAAAACAAAAAGAAAGAAGGGGGCTCAGAAAAAGGGGGTGATAATTCACCCATTTCACCTCCCCTGGATCCGCGCCTGAAATGCTACAGTGATAGTACGATAGTTCCAGTTAAAACAAGAAAATAGAAATACCTGTGAAGGTGTTCCTTATTTTTTTTCCCAAAAAGTCCGGAAGTGTATCATTTTTTTTGTCATATGAACAAATTGGGAAAACGTAATGCGAATTCGAGTGCAAATGAGCTTTGAGACCAGTTGGTAAAAAGACAATCTCTGGAACGATCAAGAGCAAAAACCGACAAAAAGAATTAATGAGAGCTTTACATTTGTTCAAACCCAAAACAATAGATCGTTCGACATTAGTCATAGGTTCATTTAACAGATTTTGTCGCCTAGAAATCATAGAGAGCAAACACAGAGAACGTTTTCGGAACAAAAAAACGGCATCACCGCGCGCAAATGATTCTACAGGACGCTTCGCCTCACGTCACAATGGGAGACTGACAGCACAAAAGAATCAGAGGAGTCGGTCACAGCGCAGAAAGACTATGAGACTATTTTCTTAAAAAAACATTTGGAGAGAGAAATTTTTCTGATGGAGCAGCAAGCAGGTGATTCAGGTTAGTAAACTCATTTAGCTTTCAAATGAGATACGCAAAGCCAGAGAATGATTTGAAATTTCACTCGAAATAAAACAATGCGGGAATTCGCGAAAAAATACATTTTAACTTTTTGGCAAAACGGATTCCGGCGAAGAACTCAAAGACTTGGAAAGAAGACCTAAGGCGGGCTACAGTATCAAAATTGTTTTGAGGAGAGGAACGGTGTCATAAACGATTTCAACATTTTTTCATTGTGTTATTTCTGGGAAGCAGACAAAAGACTGAAAAGATACTAAATGTTTATTTGTTTATACCTTGGCTCGAGCGAGAAACCTTGGAAACGTAAGTTGGCACGCGTCATGAAAACAATTACGTCACAGTCGTGCTCGTGCTCTGGTACGTTTTGGTTCGTTTTTTTCGTCAGCGCTCATTCAAAAACTAACCTTTTGCTTTACAATTTCATCTTTTTCACAAGCTAGTACCTATGAAACCTATTCTGGCCTAAAGTAATAAAAAACGCACCAGCAATGTAAACTTTCACAATGCATACACCGTCTTTTGGCAGAAAGAAAGGAAAAATTCGTTGCAAAAGGTGAATACGAAAACCATATTAAACTCCGTGCGCCTGGGCACAATTAGATACAAAGAGCAATGGTTAGTAGTGACGGCATTTATCCATCCATCTATCTATCTATCCATGCATCCATCCATCCATCCACCCACCCATCCATCCATCAATCCATCCATCCATCTTTCTATCTATCTATCTATCTATCTATCTATCTATCTATCTATCTATCTATCTATCTATCTATCTATCTATCTATCTATCTGTCTGTCTGTCTGTCTGCCTGTCTATCTATCTATTTTTCATGTAATTAGAATTTACGACATGAATCACAGAATATTCCCGTGTATTTTTCCATTTTCTTTCATTTAGAAAGAGCGCGTCTTTCACGCAAAAAATTGGAAGGCAAACTTGCAAAAGCTGTCAAACGGCACAAGGTGGGTTAACTTCATACAGCATGCAAATAGTTTATTTATTGTACTGTACAGTTTCAATGAAAACAAATCAAAGGTTATCAGCGCTTTTGAAAAGCAGAAACACGTACAGATAACAGTGGGTTGCGCGCGATAAGCAGTTGAAAGTAACAACCATAACCCTTGCCTTCACAGTCAGTGACAAGATTATTTCAACCATTAAATTATCATAAGCAGATCAAAGAAACCTACCGTTCGGTAGTGCAAGTGTGTCAATTTATCAGTCATTCACTCCGCTCTGTAAGCTGACCGTTTGATTTGCCGTAATTTGTAGACCTATTGATTGCACTGTGAGCGCGCGCTTTGTTGCGAAGTAGCAAATGTCGATAAAAGATGTCGCCATCGGTCATTAAACTTTGATCGCAGACTAAAAAGAACGTTTAGTTTTTCATGTTAGATGAGATGTAACCAACAATTTTTTGCTGTATAAATGTTTTGCTGAGGATCAAAGATTTTGTTTAACGTTTTTTTTTTATATTATTATGACCTCGTTTACCCGAGCGTCTAACAATTATACCACAAATGTTAGACGAGTCTCATAACAATGTCGTACCGTTTAACTGACAGCTGCGTTTTCGTTAGAGGTGAACTTATTATAGTCTTAGGGTAATTGGTATAATTGAATAAGAGATCCTTAGATTCAAAATTAAATTCAACAGTATCATACGGTAGTCTCCTTCGCAGCCGTTGTTTGTGTCGGTCCTATTCTCCCTCCCCACCAACGTTTGCTGAACCGAGCCGCACATTCCATAACCAGGAACTGACCAATCACATCGTGGCAAAGTTCCGGTAGCCTCCTTCACAGACGTTGTTTGTGTCGGTTCTATCCTTCCTCCTGATTGGATACTCAGACACAATGGGAATGGTTCCGGCTGGGTTCAGCAGACGTTGGTGGGGAGGGAGAATAGGACCGACACAAACAACTGCTGCGAAGTTAACCGTAGTTAAACGTACAAAAAAAATAATAAATAAATAAAAATAAGAAAATTCCTTTAAAGATACGGTATTTACGTTGAGAGCTCAAAGATGATAAGTTTTTCGTCAGTCTTTGAGTTCACTAAATCATTTTATGAGAATGTGGAGACTGCTGGTCGGCGCTGTGTATTTTTGTTATCTGTTTCCATGCGTGACTTGAACCTATTCATCTTACACTTGTTTAGTAATTCATAAAAAAGATTTAGTTAACTCACAAACTGACTAAAAGCTGATCATCTTTGAGCTCTCAACGCAAAATCCTTATCTTTAAAGGACTTTTATCATTATTTTTTATTTTATTTTTTTTTTCGTTTGACCGCGGTTAAGCTGCGAAGGAGGCTATCAGTATGGTTGTCGGAACGAAATCTTTGCGGACAAGTGGGAGGGCATGAAATGACACAATTTTTATCTGGACAAGATATTCAATTAAAGCAATATCTTTGTATTTTGTTCACTAAAAAGATATGAAAACTTTAGCGGGTAATCTAATGAGAGAGTTTACATAAATAAACAGTTGTAGAAACTATGGTAGTGCGACATACGACATTCGTCTTAGCAAGTAGAATATTAAAATACTAACAATAATAATTACTGTACTCAAATGTGAAGTCCGTTCCCTTTGTTTGCAGAGCCTGGTTGAGAGCATTGAGAATGCTGAATTGGAATTGGAAACAATAGCCGAGGAGCGGAAGACTGACAAGTAAGTATGATAGCAATTCAGTAGGAACTCTTTATGTGGCCTGCATAAGCACTTTAATTTTAACTTCGTTCTGTTATAGATTTTCCCCTTTCGCATTCAGATCCTAGCCGTATGCTGAACTATTGTCAGATGAACTTAGCTTGGTCAATAAATGATTTATTATAATAACTGCTGTATCTGCCGTGATGGGATATACCCTTTGCAGAGTATACGATTAGAATTAGAATTAGAATGAGTCAAAGGACACTATTAAAAGACAGTAAAACGCGGGACGAATGGGCTATCCCGAGCGGTCAGTCTTGACCTCACGAGTAGCCAATCACAGCAGGAGAATTGATTTATCAAGACCACTGAAAGAGGCAGTCGTATAATAAGGGCTCTCATTAACTTTCACCAGACGCCCAAGCAAGGCTGTTTTGTCATTTATAGTTTGACACGTTTTTTCCATCTCTCTTATTCTCTTCGTTACGTTCCATAGTAGTTAATAAATACGAACCTCGTCGCCATTAAAAGTCGTAAAGGGAAGGAAAAAGCCTTGGAATGGAGGCTGCATAAAAACTTGTCGCCACGGATAAATCAATAGAAAATAAATGAAATGAGCCAACGCCCAGGGGACGCACATCCCTTCCTCTTTTAAATACAAAATTAATTTTGTCGCGTTAATTTTGTCATTACAGCGAGCTCGATGCTGTAATAGTTGGGACATCATCCAATCCTGAGAGGGCGAAGGTGGAGGTAAGAAAATTTAAGAACGAAGTTTTCTGATGATCAAAAACAAGAACGATGCTTTCAAGTTTTTAATTTTCTTCAGGGCCAAGATCAGAGTGAAATTTGGTTCGGTGCAATTACCAATCAGTGGAAATGTTTGCAAACTATCTTTGGTCTTCCTTTTTGTCTTTACCTTTGCCTCCCATTTCCTTTATTAAAACGAGTTCTTTTTTAAGGATTTTCAGCCAACTAGATAAAAACATCTGTTAATTTTCAATTATGGATTCAAGTTAATTGCGCACGGTGTTTAAAGGAGCGGCCAAATATTATGGTAAGGCCCTTGAAACAGACTATGTACTCTAGACTTGATGTTTTCCTTTTACTAAAGTGCGTCTAAATTCGTTCAACAGGTCGACCTTCTTGTGAAGTTGCATTATGGGAATATCATGTTCCTTCGGTATGTACTAATCTTATAAATTCATCGCTTGAATTGCAGTCCAGTTTATTGTAATACTTTTTTGTATTCGTATACTTGTTGAAAGTTTTCGATGAAAATATGGCATTCGATTGGTTTGCGTCTGCCACATGAATACAGGTCAACGCTATAGACTGCTATCCGGGAAGTGGACCATGTTTTCTTTATACCCGGGAAACTTCATCTAAATCGCTGATTTCATACGGCTATTGATTAATTCCTAATGGCCAAATTCAGATCAATTTCTCAATTTTTGATCAGCTCGAACAGTTACGGCAAGCCCGAAACCAACAAATTGAGCAGTTTCCAGTTGGTTTGTTAGCATCTTTCTTGCTTACTTAGCTTAGCATTGAAACTGTTTGTAACTTACAATCAGGGTATTTACTAACAAGGAATCCTGATTACATTCTCTTTGTATGTGATCATTTCCTTTCTGTTTTTACATCCTTCACCCGTTAAATTAGTAAATATTTTTCCTTCACCAAAACTCATGTTGTAGGAGATATTAAAAATTAAAAAAAAGCCTTTTTATGTTCGCTTCCTGCAACGGTAGTCTATTACTTAACAGCTTTACCCTCTGGCGTCTTGTAACTTTTCTTTTCTATACTGTACAGTGCTATGAACGAGTCAACTGTTGACGAAGTGATAGGAGGTCATCAGGCGGTAAGTGGGCAGCTTGATCTTAACTGTGGCCATAGCAGAACTAGATTTACACTTTGCTCTGGTCAGGACAGTCTTTTTTCCATTTGTCATGTAAAATCTGTGAGAGGTCATAAAGTTATTCACATTACATCACTGAATGTTCTGCACAAACGAGTGACACATCTTAAACTTCGGAGGGAAAGGCTTCGATCCCTGAGTGTTGCTAAAATTTCGAGTTTTCTTTTGTTGCTTAGTAACTAAGTGCAGGTGAAATCTGAATATATAAGGACCATATAATTATGTGAAAAGTAGCAAAGGAAAAAGCATTATAGTAACCCTTGAAACTTAAAGCACTTGGGAAAAGAAAGTCTGCATAAAACACTAGCTTACTACAAGTTTCTTTTATAACTGCGACGGTCTTTAATCTACGATCTACAATCCTGTTTCAATACACTCTAAATGGCTTGTCTATATCCAAAGTTAACTAGTAGCTTGGTGTTACGATATCAAGCAACTTAAGCTGGAATGAACATGTAGACATCATTTGCAAAAATGCTAACTCAACTCTGGGTCTTTTGCGCCGAATACTGGGCGGTTGTAATCATAAAGTTAAAGACACGGCATATCGTACTCTTGTGCGGCCTAAACTCGAATACGCGTCCTGTGTATGGAATCCATACAGGCACCAGAACACAAAAAAAATTGAATCTGTCCAACGAAGGGCCGCTCGATATGTCTTCAACGACTACTCGCGTTCTAGCCACGTTACACGAATGGTTGAAAGTCTTGGATGGGACTTGCTCCATCACCGAAGACTTCTTTCACAAGGCACCATGTTTTATACAATCTATATGGGCCATGTTGGCATATCACTTCCACCTGATGTCATACCGAATGAAAGACCATCAAGAGCTCCAAACTGTTGTCCTTTTAAACAAGTGAAAGTGAATAACGATATTTATAAATATTCTTTTTATCCGAGGACAATAGCTTTATGGAACAATATACCCCTAAGCTTCACAAATATTGATAATTTAGATACATTTAAATCAAACGCTCTCTCATTTATTAGGTCGGATTAGTTGATACTAATTTTATTATTACATTATTTATATTATTTTGTTTTTAAAACTTTATCTATTATGTTATTTTATCCTACGTTTTTATGTAAATAATTCTAAATTTATTATTTATTATCCTGTAATTAGCTCTGCTAGTATAGTCATTACTGTTTTAGGAGTACCATGATTAAAGACGAAATAAATTTATATACTGAATATGTAATCGCTCTTTTCCATACAGCTTCAAAACATTGAAGAGATCCTTCTCAAGAGGTAAGGCTTTACCAATCTATCATAAAATGTAGCTATAGAGAAAGACATCGGGACACCAACGACAGTCAATCCAGTGAAAAGTTACCAGTTTCCAGTTTTCTAGGCGCGGCTCAGCATGATCACTTTAATTATTAGAAATACCTGGGAAGTCGGAATATTTTTTAGTAGAGTATCCTAAAAAAAATTACTAGTGTAACAATACTCATTTGTGAGTATGCATAGAGGAACGAAATAGAATTTAGAATACAACAAGAACATTTCCAAGAACTTGAGAAAATTAACCGTACAAAGCGAATCAGGTCCTTAAATTTTATCTAATGAATGTTCCTGTTTAACAGACAGAGGGAATTAGAGAGAGCGAGTGATGGTGATAAAGACACCGTAAGTTCCATTCTTATGGTTTGTATTGGTATTGGTGGTACGTAATTTTACAACAGAACAAGAGGCTGACTGACAGTTACTAGCTATGTTACAAACCATGATCAGCTCAATCTTCTTTTGTGTTGTCTTTTCGTTTGGTTCTGAAACAGGTCACTCGGTCGGAACTCGCCGAGAAGTGCAAAATCTCCCAGGACCATTTGTTTGAGCTCCAGGAGAGGGATGTAGAAGTGGTGCTGCCGCTAAAAGAAAAAGGGACCTTGGAAATAAATGCAGCCGAGGAGAGCCAAGTTGAGCCAGAAGAGCTACAGAAGCAGTTATCGGAGGTTGGCAAATATTTATTGTTTCAACTCTCTTCTTTTGCTCCAAACGTTTAGTTAGAGGTATTTCACAGAACGATACTGCGTGTCATTTCTTACACATGAATTCTCGCAGTTTATTGTTCTAATTCGGAAGAAAACTCAAGAACTAGGATTCTCTTATATGTCATAATAAATAACTCCTACGAAAAGCACTCTCAACAGCATACATTTGAATGATCACATACTAGGAGTTAACCACAGACTCCAAGGTTATAACCAAAACTAATTTGTTGAGCCGGGTTCCCTCGGATGTTTGAGGGGCGAGACTGGATTAACCCTCAAGGCAATATGAGATCGTTATTCTCTGTCATAAAAAAGGTTTCTTTCCTAAATTATAACCCTCTTTATTGGTGTGTATGAGGTGCGGTTGGAAAGGTAGGGGGGGGGGGGGTGGTGGGTGGGTGGGGAGTAGTATCTTCGTATCTTTAACCATAAGTTTTTAATTTCTTGATAGGTGATGATGATCGAATCTCGTGCAATCGAAAGGTAAAGTTATTTCGCGTTTAATTCAGCAACAACTGACCATAGATCAGTTTTTCTTTCTTTTTTCGTAATTGAAATGATATGACGAACAGCAATGAATGGTTGAGTGAATGGGCTGGAATGATGGACATCTCATTATAGTTAATTCAAGACGTTGTAAGTGAGATCACAATATATATATCTTTTATCTACAGGGAGGTAAACACCCTGTCAGCAGATCCCGTAAAAAAGAAATCAAAACGGCGAAGAAACAAGAAGACCAATAAGAAGGCGGCGAAAGCCTGCAGTACGGAGGTCAGTGGAATGCTTATACGTCATTGCACGTGGATTGCTAAACTACGTTTTCAAGTATTTAGATTAAAGTCGTTTACACAGGGACACCCAACGAGCCAAATCAAGCAAAAGCTGTAGAAAGGCCTTTTTAAGTGCCTTGTGGTTTTTGAAGTCTGTTTAAAGCGATGTTTTCATAAGCTAGAAGAAGTTCATCTGTTCGGATTCCCTAGCTGAAATTTTAATTGCCCGAAAATGTTAGGGAACAAAATCTTCCTTTGAGAAAATGCAAGTTGTTCTAGGGAACTATTTTCTTTCCCAAAATGCTAGCTGACGTTTTTGACTGCCAAAAACAGCAACTGCGGCCTTTCCGAAAACCTTAGTGGCTATGATTTCCCAATTTCGAATCTTTTAGGCCACGTTTTAGTTACGAAAATCCGAGTGCACTCTTTAATCGACGCCGAAAGCGCAAGGCGAATTACCCTCCACCGAACAGATATCTACCGAAACTTGTCGTTGGGTGCCCCTGGTTTACAGACGAGCACGTTTTCCTTGACAAGTGTCATTGACAATTTTCATTTGCTCATGTTTACGAACGACAAGTTTTCTTTGACAAGTTTTGCCTTCACAAGGTTTATTTGCTGGTCTGAACAAATGAACAAGTTTTCTTTGACAAAATATTCACTATTATGAAAGGTGTTCGTCATCGTGGTTTCAAATGATAGCTGAGTTAATCTTTTGTCTCACGATTGAGTCACAAAGATGTGGATCGCGACGTTTCGGCCGCTATACTGCTGGTCTTCATCAGGCGATGGTGTCGACTGGCTGCGTGTGAGTATAAGAAGCACCGTGGCTGGTGGTGATTGGTGCGTTTCGATCCTCGCTTAGGCTGTTGTTGATTGGAGGATTTCGATCCTTGTCGTTCAGACTGCAAATTGTTCCCTCAGCGGTCCGCTTTGGTACTGATCGGCTGTTGTGGTGTTTGATCGTGGGCATCCACGCTTCAGGAATATCAATTCCACTGTCCCTGTTGATGTTGTTAAGGTGAAGTCTTATGTGAATATCCTCCAATCAACAACAGCCTAAGCGAGGATCGACTCAATCGTGAGACAAAAGATTAACTCAGCTATCAAAATATTCACTGTAGCCAGCAATTCAATTACACAGCGGACGACAAATTTCTTGACAAGTTTTCCTTGTTGACTCGTACAGACGAGCAAGTTCTGCAATGTGTCAAGTTTTTCCTTGCTTCAGGCTTAACATATATATACCGCGACTGACTGATAAATAATTAACGCGACGTCATCAGCGCGCACAATTCAGTTTAGTTTTGCGATATTACTTATACATCGTTAGAAAATAAATATATATTAATATACGAAAGAAAAATAAATAACAGAAGAAATAGAAGCACATGGCGAGGATGCCAATGGAGAAACCATTAGTTCTTGTTCGAGCTAAGGCTCCTCATAACAATGCAAATTTGAGATAAGAATTATTAGGCGTAGCTTATTTAATTTGTATATGAAACACGCTCGCGCAATTGGATTTGTTTACACGAATTTACTAGCTATGTTATTAAACATGATGATCTCAATCCTCTTTTGTGTTGTCTTTTCGTTTGGTTCTGAAATAGGTCTCTCAGTCGGAACTCGCCGAGAAGTGCAGTATCTCCCAGGACTATTTGTTTGAGCTCCAGGAGACGGGTGCAGAAGTGGTGCAGCCGCTAAAAGAACATGAGAGCTTGAAAATAAATGCAACCGAGGAGAGCCAAGTTGAGCCAGAAGAGCTACAGAATGAGATTAAGAAGCTTCAGAAGCATTTATCGGAGGTTGGCAAATCTTTAGTGTTTCACTCCTTTCTTTTGCTCCAAACGTTTAGTCTGAGGTACTTCACAGAGTAAAATCAAATACAAAGATTTCATTGGCAGACACGAAACGTAGAACTATATCTTGTATATCAATCTTAGCTGCTAGAAAGTGCTTCTCAATTGAATGAGTGCAATTGTATATTCTCCACAGACTTTTAAGTTAGAGCTAGTTTGTACAGTAACTAAGGAGTGCCAACGGAAAATAATGAATGATAGCTTTCATTTGAATGATCCTACTTTAGGATTTTCCCCATACACTAGCAGGGTAAAACTTTAACCTTGTACTTGATAACAAGAGCACTTCAAAACAATACTGCGGGACATTTGTTTTCTGTCTCCCAGGACCATATTTTCGAGCTCCAGGAGACGGATGCAGACATGGTGAAGCCGCTAACAGAACAGGAGAGCGAGGAAATCAACGCCACCAAGGAGAACAAAGCTCAGAAAGAAGAGCTACAGAATGAGATAAAGAAGCTTCAGAAGCAGTTATCGGAGGTTGGAAAATCTTTGTTGTTTAAGCTCTCTTCTTAGTTACTTCACATAACAATACTGCGTGTAATTTCTTACGCATGAATTCTCACAGCTTAATGCCCTCTATTTAGTAAGAAAACTCATTACAAGCGTTAAGGTTATAGGTTTGTCTCTGGAAGTGTGAGTATACAGCAAATACTTTTTTCTGCTTGATTGTTTAGAGAGAGGCTGAGTTGGAATCACAGCAGTGTGAACTGGACAAAGCGTCTGAAGAGCTCTTGGACAACCAATCGCTGATCAGCGATCTTCGTAACCAGGTGCTGGTAAAGGATAAACTTATCATTGAGCTGCACGGTCTGAAAGAGGAGGATGAGGGAAATTACAAGGCTAAGATTGATCGGTTGAATGGTGAACTGAATGGTATGAAAGGAGAGCTCCAAGAATTCAAACTGCGCGAGCAAGACATAAAGAAAAATCTGCAAGAGGCTCAGAAGTTGGTTGAGAGCCTGCACACAACACATCGGCAAGAGCTAGAGCTAATCAATGAAAAACATGTCACTGAACTTGAAAATCTAAGGCTGTCGATGAGTCAGCAACTGCAAGAAAAATGTGAGGAGATGGACGAGCTGAAACAGATGCACCGTAGTGAGGTGAATAATTTGAAGGAGTCACTTGATGAGCACCTCGAAAAGAACGAAGAGTTAAAAGAAAACATCAGGAGAGTGACACTTGATTGGGATAATAATGTGGCTCGACTGATGGTGAAAGATGCATCCTTAGAGGAACTTAAATTAAAGTTAAAAGAGTTGGAAGCCTCAAGCGAGAGCGAAATGAATTCGCTGAAGAAGGTGATAACTGTGAGGGATGAACAAATAGCCACTTTAGAGAACAAGCTGTTAAAATACGAACAGAAGTTCGCTCAAGACGTGGCGCAAATGCAGTCACAATACAACGAGGTGATTCAAGGGCTCCATGGTACAGTTGACCAGCTCATGGCAGAGAGGGAGTCCCTGCAAACTACACATGCAGAAGAAATCGAAGTACTCAAAGGGAATCTTGCCCAAAACAGCAGTGTTTCTGAACAGCTGCAATTGAACGCCGAGAAGGAGTACCAGCATAAGCTATTGGATGTTGTTGCACAGCTGAGACTGGAAAAAGAGCAAGAGCTTTCTCAGTTGAAAGAAGAAATGCTGCAAGAAAGCGAGGTGAAAATCGCTTCAATGCAAGAATCTCTGTGTAATAACATAAAAGATGCAGAAAAAGAAAACCAAGAATTGAGGAAAAAGCTGTTAAGTGTTGAGAAGGACCTTTCCAAAGTAATTGGGGAAAGAAAGGAATTCCTTGACGAGATTGAGATTCTCAGAGATACTCGCAGATTGCTTGACGAAAGCCTGGCCCTTTTTGAGCAGAGTATTGGCCCTGTGTCCAATCAAGGTGTGCATGAAGAGCCGCAGTTTACGAAGGGGATGGAAGATCTGCCGGGCGCCGGTTTCCCTCAAGGTACTGTATTGTATCATTTCTTCACGAAAGTAAAAGTTTAGAATACACTACCAGCATCGCTTTAATTTCACTGATGATTACATAGCAATTATTCTACAAACCTTAAAAACATTAAACACTAATATGGTATTATTCAATGCAATAGTCAGTTTCAATTCTCCCAATTTAGAGTACAGTTTCGATTAACCTTTTAATCCCTAAGGGGTCTCACTTTGACGAGTAAAATCGTCTGGCGTTAAACAGAGTACAATCTACAAAGTCACTCTTAGGGAGAAAAGGGTTAAGCTAGTTTCGTTTCTAAGAAAAGTCAAAACGTTAGCCAAAATGCGTGCTCACCTTGTAGTATTTAGTTTCCAACTGTCCTTTTAAACGTTTGCTTTTACTGAAGAGATATAAGCCATACAAAACTTTACTTTGTTACTTATACTTATACTTACATCTCTCCATGCAATAAGGCTTGCCGTTCTCCTTCCATCAATTTCCATTGGCATCTACAGTTCTCACATTCGCCCATCCTCAACAATTCTACACCTTGTTGTTTTTGGTAGATCGGCCCTTTTCGTCTCTCCCCCTCTGGCTTTCACTCCCAATCTGTAAATAACACAGTGCTTCGATCCTATCTGCCCATCCTTAATATATGATCAATCCAGTTCCGTGCTCGTCTTCTGAACACGTCGCTTGCTCTGTTCACGCCTTAAAGTGGTCATCACCTTATCGCGGTGGGGCGGTTTGTGTGTCTCATTCAAGTCGGATGGAGTCTTGTGTTGTCCTGGCAGAGACAACCATGCCAGACGGTTCTAACGATAGTGACCAGTGTGATGACATGCGCAGTGCCACAGAGGACACACCATATTTTGAGTACTAATGTGATGACGTCACAAAAACTAAATTTGTGAAATTATGGGATTTGTTCGGATATTAAGAAAAAACACGATAAAAGAGACCTGTTTGCAGAATATGAACTTTTTCTTACAGTTTGAGAGCGAGATATTAGCACCGTTATGCTCTGCTGACTCCATACAAATCCTTCTAAATTTTATTTGGTTCATAACGTTAGGAACCAAGTCAAATTTAGAAGGATTTATACGGAGTCAGCAGAGCATAACGGTGCTAATATCTCAGAGCCAATTTGCCTTTAAATGCTGATTTTTGGCACGTTAGCACTTTTCATCTTGGTCTTTCTGAAAATCTCAACAAATCCCATAATTTCAAAAATTCTAATATTTGTGACGTCACACTTTAGCACTCCATTGCGGACTGATTTGTGCCGGCGTTTTTAGTCAGTCACAAGAGTTTATATTTCCGCACACGAGAGTGTTACTCTTTATTGTGGTGCAAAATTACACGAATACATATCATGTGCAGAGTCATCAGTTGAACCTATGAGATTTCCATAGGGAGATCAGAACTGAAACTAACAAAGACGCCGAGAACATGAAGACGGTTTTAAAGTTCACAATGTTATGATCTTTTATGTTTAAGGTATTGAAAAGCAAATCAAGTTGACATCCAAACTTAACCAGCTACGGGAATTATTGCGACAGAAACAACTTGTGGATTCGAAAATAAGCCAAGAACTTGAGCATGAGAGAAGAAGCTACAGGACTGAATTGAATGAGCGAGAAAGACGGGAGCGAGCTCTGGTGGTCAGCAAACAACAACTGGAAACTCAGCTGGCCGAGGTAGAGAAAGAAAACTGCGAGTTACTGAGAGAGCTCTCTCTTCTACAGGTTGGTACTTTTTTGTTGTTTATCGAGGGATAGCCAAATAACCTTATAGCCAACTGAAACAGTTCTATACATGCGGGAAGACATACCGCACGTGTACTAAGAATTACGTTTTACTTAATTTGAGCGGCACTCCCTTCTTACACAGTCATGAAGGCACTCAAAAGGAATTAAATCTCTGGGCGTCGAAACTCATGAGGTCGAGAGGACTTTTGATATTCAAAGGAGGAGGATATGTTGGGGAGGACCATAAATTTCAGGCTACAGTAGTTGTGAAATGAGGACGACAAGTCTTGGGGTGCTGGCCAGGTCCAGTGATGATCGCGGACGATTGGGTCCTGAGTCTGAAACAGGCAGGCACACTTTGTGAACAAATGTTCAGGATGAACAAAAAGGAAGGAATTGTTCACACTTTGTGAACCCTAATCAGCAGTGAATATTGTCATCGTACAACCTCGTTGCCGAACATCTTTCATTTGGCGCGGCCGAAAAGTATTTGCTCTTTAATTTGCCTTAATCTCAGTGAAAAAGTGGGCCATGACGTAATCCACAGCTAAATTCCTTATTAATAACTGCTTATGTTATCTTTTTGTCGCTTTATTTTAGTATGGTTACTCTGCTTAATCGTTACTTATCCTTTGCTTTTTTTCTGTATTTTTCCTCTTCAGAGAAAGAAGAAGACGCCATTTTTGAGAAGAGCTTTCAAGTGTCTTCGCAAGGAAGACAACTAATCTGACAAGCTACTCAATCTTAAAACTTTTAATTTGACTTTTTGCATTTATTGATTGATTGATTTATTCAGTTTTTCGTCTATTTTGGATATTATTGTTGTAACGTACCTTCCATATCTAGTGCTTTACTCAGTCTTCCAGCTGTTGCGAAATTTTCTTTAAGAAATTACCTCCAGACGGCATTTCTAATTTACAGCTCACTATTATAACTTTCTTTATAATTTCTCTGGCAAAGTATCAAAGCTGAGCTGATCAGGTGAATAAGACAAACAATAGGAGGCTCGTATCAGCTTTTTGCCTTTGGGGTGCACCTGGTGAAATCAACATTTCCTATAGAAGACATGCAAGCTTCGATCTCCTTGAAACTAAAACATCTTTTCACGTATGATCAAAGTTATTTTCTCATTGGTTTCTAAGCAATGCTGTTACCATAGCGACGTTAACGCATGGACGCTCATTTTGAATAGGGTGAATTATCTCGAAATCCATTAAGACACTTCATAACCGGAATTTCTAAGAGTGTAACTAACTACCAATTCCCACGACTTGTACGCAAAATTAGAACAAAATCTGTCAGTACGTTTCCATTGCAAATTATCTTTTAAAGACTGGTATTGTTTATTCTAGTTTTTCTCCAAGGTTTTCAAGGAAACGTTAAACGTTTACACTTTTCTTGTCTTTTCAAGGATTTATCATGGTAGCAAAGCATTTTCATTTACATCGAGTCTCCTAACTGACTGTGGTTGTAAGATATTTAAGTGCGAAAATGGCTGAATTTAAGCTAAATTTGTGCGTTGTCCGTGCTTATTTAGCCATTTCCAAACTTAAATATTTTACAATCACAGCTACCTAGTAGGCTCAATTTGAATTACAAATGTTTTTGATACCACTTAATATATAATTCCTTGAACAGAGAAAAGAAAGTGTAAAAGTTTAATATTTCCTTGTCAAGCTTGAAGAAAATTCGGGAACGAACAGAACTGGCCTTCAAAATTTTATTTGCAATTTACTTCTAAACGCTCTTACAGTTTTATTTTTCTAATTTGGCGTACAAGCTGTGGAAATTAAGTAGTTCACAATCGTTAAGTTTCGCAATTAAGTGTCCGATTGGATTTCGAGATAATTGACCTTTTTCAAAATGAGTGACCACGTAGTACCATCGCTATGGTAACATGTATTGCTTGGAAGCCAATGAGAAAACAAACTTTGATCAATCTCGAGAAAACGTTGTAGTGCCAAGGAAATCGAAGCTAGTCTTCTCTAGGAAAGTTTGATTTCAACAGGTACACTCTAAAGCCAAAAAATCTGATGCGAGTCTCCTTACTGTTTGTCTTTCGTCCCAGAAAATCTAAAGGAGTTAATGTCAGAAGTGTCAGCTTTCGAGCCTCTTAATTGCTGTGGCCATTTTATGTTATTGATTCAGTTGATAATACCAAATTCATGTCCAGCAATCACACACCACCAGGGTTTCTTGACAAACCAATTCTGTTTAAGTGTATCCTGCCACTGCACAAATGTTATCTCTTACCTTTAAAAGCAGACCTTGCAACATAAATATGCATATGTAGGAAAAGGAAAGATCGACTAGGCTACCGAACTTCAATCCTGGCCAATCCGTTTGGGACAATGCAGAGATGTGGTTAAGTTACCCCCTCCCCTCCCTCCTTGCAATGTATATGATCATATGTGTCATACCTAAAAGTGTCAAAAATCACCATTGAGAAGGGGGTAGGGCTGGAGTTGTGTTGGTGACTTAGAGAAAAGAGGTTGGGTTTTTGAAGAAAAAACCAGCAAAAACAGTCAGCTGTCAGAAAATTGATTGGCCTGAAATGTGGTTGAAATACTCGGGATTATGTGAAATATTTCAAGAATAACGCTTCTAAGGCATAGCTTGTAAAATGAACGAATTACTCTTGATGATAATTTCAATCAATGATTATATAGAATTTATATCAAATCAGCTTTCAAAAATATTCAATTATCTAATCCTTTAGAGAGCTTATGATAATTTGCACAGTGGCTGAATTTACTGTGAGGCTGACGGTAAATTCAATCAGTTTGAAACAGGAGGCCATTTTCAAATATAACTTAAATCCGTTCTTTGTTCCCTGTAAATCAAACTGTTTTTAATACTTCCAGCTTCTCCAGAGTTCTTACAGCTTCATTTAGTTGATGTTATTTTGTTTTAAATAAAGTAACATTTTGCAATATCTAACGAGTTTTGTTGTTTGATGTTTAGCTAGTTAGTATTTCTCCACGCCAGCCCAAGTGCTCTGTCCGTCTGGCCATAACTGATGCAAAATTGCAATCAAGGCAGTTTACTTTGTGCACTATACATCGATACTGAAAATGCGTAGGTTTGTCGTTCGGTCTTGGAAAGACTGTGCCTAATGTGCTGAGTGGTTTAAAACCAATTTTGACTCCGTTGTTGCGTAGTGCTCTGGACACTCTTTCAGTTACGCCTTTCACGTAGGGTAGAACAATAAATTGTGTTGTTACTTCATTTGCAGTGCTGTTATTGTTTGAGAAGCGATGCTTGGCTTTTCGAGCGGAGTCACATTTCTTGATAAATCGCAAGGGATAGTTGTTGTTCATCGAGACTTTGATAACATGTTGCTTTTCTTTGCGTTTCCCCGTGTTCGTTGACGGGATTTTCTCCGCTCTGTCATGGAGAATATTAATCACTGATCTTTTGTGTCGAGCTGGATGATGAGAGTTGAAATCAAGACATTTATCAGTGTGCGTTGGCGTTCGGTACACGTTGACCTGTATGTGCTCGTTTGTTGTGTCTGTAGTAGTGTCTAAAAAGGAGAGACAATTGTCGCTTTCAACCCGCTTAGTAAATTGTATGTGTGGGTTAACAGAGTTAATTGAGGAGGTCATAAAAACTCTGCACGTGCTCCTTTGGCAGACAAACGCGGCTGTCATCGACATACCCATACCACCATCTTGGAGGGTGGGCGGCAGTGGAAATTATTCTTTCCTCTACAAACTCCATCACTAGATTGGCTATGGTTGCACTCACAGGCGAGCCCATGGCGCAGCAAAACGTCTAATGATAACGCTCCTTTTCGTAAGTGAGGCTTGGCATTCAAAGAGAGACCAGAATGCGGAGAATGAACATATAGAAATCCCTGACATATATATTTCAGCTGCATAATGTTCTTCGAATGGCGCAGTGTTCACGTTTACGTGTAGTCACACCGCGGCCTTGAGCATTTTCGACCCCAGAGCTCTTTCTTTTTGCGCATGTCTGACGGGCATGACGGAGGGAAGAGCTATGGGACCAAAATCAAGCTATCGGAGTCACACAGCGCTTGCTTGAGGTTTCCAACCAAGATGACGTAAAGACTCTAAATTTCGCTTAAAAGGTACCAATTTCTGTAAATCTTCAACGAAATTTTCTTTTTCGACTAATTTTCCAAACAAATCGATGTAGTATATTGCTGAGCCGTGACAAGCTGGACCAGATATGGCTGCCCTCAGCCGGGTGAAGGACTAATTTTTTATTGAATATTCAAAACCAAATTAAATGCACGAGCCTAATTTGAATATGCTAATCCATGACGATCGATACGATCATATATGTAGCTCAGTCTAGAATTGAAACAACGGTAAAGCCTGGTTTTCACTAGCGACGCAAGCACAAGCGCAAGCATAAGCGCAAGCACAAGAGCGTTTATTTCACTGCGAAAACGGGCTTAACGCAAGCATAAGCATAAGCGCAAGCACAAGCGCAAGGATCAAAATTTTTCCTTTTCCTTGTACTTGCGCTTATGCTTGCGTTCGCTTGTGGAGTGTTTGTTTCCACTTGTCATAAGTGAAAACTTGTCATAAGTGAAAACCAGGCTTAAGTCATGAAATTGGCAATGCACAGGCTTTTTAGGAGTTTCACTCATGTTTGTCAGTTTTTTGAACTTTTTTACCAAGTTAGTTCGCTTCACAAGAGTAACCCGCGCGCTGTAAGTTGAGGTTTTCGCGCGTACCGAGTTGGCCAATGAGAAGTAACTTCAATTGACAACAAACCAATCAGAGCTATAAGCTTGCGTAGAGTTGCCCAGAGCTCTTCCCGCCGTCACGCCCTCAGACATGTGCAAAAGGAAAGAGGTCGAGAATGGAAGCTGTCCCTTTTTTTGCGAAATTCAAACCAAAGATGCCCGAAGGTTTTTGGTCGAAACGTCTTTAAAAAATTTTTAAGCAAACATGCAAACTCCTGACTGCAATTTCAGCATAGGTATGGCTGTTATATTAACAAAATCGCGAAGGACTTAGAACGGAAATTTTTGAACATTGTAAAACACAAGGAACATCTGACGTTTAACCACACTTTAAAAGGAGCGAAAATCCTTCCGAAAAGCCTCAAGTTTAATCCCCCAGTCAAGTGCAAGGAGGGATTTAAAATTGCAAGAAAGACTGGCTGGAATTATCTAAGTCTACGCATTCAAAAATCACACCTGCCTCCGAATTCAATAACTTGATGAACATTGTGCAGAGTCCAAACGTAAGTTGTCTTCCATAATTCCACAAGATTATTTCGATTCTCTTCTCAAGGTGATTGACCACAACGCTAGTAAAATTAGAGTTAAAATTAAGGAAAGACATTTTCGAAATGTAAATGAGATGTGAAATAAATCATCTATGAACTGCGGAAATGAAATCAAATGAAGAATGATTCCCGCAGTTGTGAACGCAATTTATGCAATTGCAAAAAGAAGCCTGAAAGAACTGGCTTAATTTTACTACAAACCCGAGAACCATTCCGACTTCAGATATCACAGCGAAAAGTGAAACAGGAATTTATAAACTTCCTGAAAGCTCCAAGGCAACTACATATACGTGCATCTCTGGTCAAGATGTTGAAGAACAACAAGCCCGAGACAACTCGTAACATTTCGAAGCAACAACATGTAAGTGGACCAACTCACAAGAATGGAAATACCTTGGATCCGCTCATCACTCGTGCTGATGATGACTTTTTGTCTGGAGTCCGCATTATGCCAGGTGTAATCAACCCTATATTGTTTGATCATTTTGCAAGTGAAACTCAAAAAGCAAGTGCAAGTGAAACTCAAAAAGCCACCACTTGAGCGGAAAGATATTACTTACAGGAAGCTTCGATCAGTAGACACTAAATCATTGCAGACTGACATCATGTCTTCGATGCTCCTATCTGATTATCGAGATATGGAAGTTACACCACTTGTAGAGAACTTTGAGAATACGCTGACCAGTCTCTTAGACACACACGCACCGACTAAGAAGAGCACAATTATTCTTAGACCCCATGCACCCTGGTATAATGACTCTATTGACGTAGAGAAGAAGAAACGGAGGAAGCTAGAGCGGCAATGGCGTAAATCAGGGCTCTGTATTGACCGGGAGCTATACATCACGCAGTGTGGTGTGATCAATGACATGATAAGAAACGCAAAATTTAATTACTATTTCTCTATCATTGCGGAAAACAAAGGAAATCAGAAAGTTCTTTTCAAAACTATTGATCAGCTACTACACAGGAAATAAGAACCCTGTTATCCTACATCATCATCGAATGAACAACTTGCTAATGACTTTGCTGCTTTCTTTCATGAGAAGATATCTAAGATGCGCTGTACCTTGTCAACTGAAACTGAATCTGTGATTAATCCACTGCCTGATTCTCCCTGCTGTAAATCGAAATTTCCAGATTTCCGCACTGTGAGAACTGCTGAAGTTAGTGACTAATGAATTTCTTCTGGCCTCAAGACATGTGACTTCAATTTTATTAAGGAAATGCTTGGATGTACTGCTGCCGGTCATCACAAGAATTGTAAACCTGTCACTAACTATGGGAAATGTACCACACCATTTTAAAGAAGCAAATATGGTAAGACCGAAGCTAAGACCGAAGCTAAAAAAGGACTCTCTGGACTATGAACTTTTCCCTTACTTTAGGCCCATCTCTAACCTTAAGTTATTGTCCAAGGTGACTTCTCAGCTTATCGACTACCTTAATACTAATGGACTTCAGGAGGTGCTCTAATCTGCCTATAAAACTGCTCACAGTACGCAAACAGCTCTTGTAAAAGTCCAGTCAGATAGCTTGAATGCAATCGATAAGCAGGAAAATGTACTGCTTTTGCTGTTAGACTTATCAGCCGCTTTTGATACGGTCGACCATATCATCTTGTTAAATCGACTGCGCACTAGATACGGGATCAAGGGAAACGCCCTTCAATGGTTTGCGCCTTATCTCACCGATCGCCGACAGTTTATCCAAGTAAAGAATACCAGATCGTCCTCTACGGAGCTACAATGGGGAGTGCTTCAAGGATCTGTGCTTGGGCCAATTTTGTATACACTTTATACAGCCGCTCTTGCTGACATCATTCGAAAGCATGGTCTCCTTTACCACCTCTATGCAGATGACTGTCAAATCTGTGTCGTTTAAGTCAAGTCCTGATGAAATATCCGCTGCTCTTGCAAAATTGGAGGATTGTGCTAGTGAGATCTACGCATAGATGGCATGTAATAAACTAAAACTCAATCGTGAAAAGACTGAGTTTTTTGTAATACATGCGAAACATCGCCCGTGCCCACCAATAGACGAGATTACAATCGCTGGTGTTAAAGTTGGAAAGTCAGTGAAAGCTAGAAACATAGGGGTAATCTTTGACAGTGTTATGGACCTTGAACAGCATGTTAATCATATTTGTAAGGTGGCTTTTTGCCATATACGTAATTTATCAAGGATCAGGAACTGTCTTTCTCAAAAAGATACGGAAACATTGGTCAATGCATTCATAACGACCAAGCTAGATAACTGTAATTCGTTATTGGCTGGGCTGCCACAATATTTAATAGATAAGCTTCAGCGTGTGCATAACGCTGCCGGGCGCTTAGTCTCCCGTACTCGCAAGTATCATAGAATTACGCCAATCTTAATGGATCTCCATTGGCTACCTGTTAAACAACGTATTTCCTTCAAGATTATTACTACTTACATATAAGGCCTTGAATGCCTTGGCGCCTCAATATATATCAGACATGCTAGTGCAGTACACACCAGCTAGAACTCTACGCTCTTCTAAAAAACAGTTCTTCCAAGTGCCTAAGTTTAAACTTAAGACTTATGGAAGCAGGTCGTTTAGCTATGTCGCGCCCTACCTGTGGAACAAGCTCCCAGATACCATACGACAGGCACCTTGTAGGATTATTAATATTAATTAATTTGTTAGCATTATTTCGTGGTTAATTTAGTTAATTATTTATAATCAATTTTTATGTACATATTGTAAAGCGCTCCGAACTCTAGGGTGAGCGCTATATAAATCCTATATTATTATTATTATATTATTAACAACTCGCAGCAATAAGGCACCTTAAACAGAATCCATCCATTACCATTGTACCAGCAGATAAGGGAAGATCCGTAGTCAGCTATCACGCGATAGAAACCTCGAGCTCACAGAGTCCTCAAAATCTAATTGTTAAGTGGTATTATTAGTTTTCTCCTCTTAAGTTTTACTATTGTTAAGTAGAATCATTTCGTGTTGCAAAAGAGGTATGCTAGTATGGTAAGTAATGTTAGTATTGTACGGTTAGTATTGTAGTATTGTAGTATTGTAAATAAAGTGTTTTTTGAAGTGAAAAAAAATATGTACCAATCGATGTTTAGTTTCCGTTTTTGTTTTGTTTTTTCATTTAATGAACATACTAAAGAGTTTGTCATCAGAAATGTCTCGCCTATGTGCAGACTGAAATTTGGAAACATTTTGGACTCCACAATTCATTGGAAAAATGTAAACAAGTTCTTAGTGCAGCAACAGAATGCAAGATTTTTCTTGCCTTGCGTTACAGGTGATGTTATTTATGTCTGCGGTATTAAAGACAAGCCAAGAGCCAATCAGCGCATGAGAATTTTGACAGTTACTGTAAAAAAAAAAAAACGTTTTGCTCAAAATGAATAACCGACTAAATATGAAAACGGTATGTCCATCCGATCAGGACAAAGTACTTTTGGCGCTCGGCCAATCGAGAGCGAGTAATTTTTCCCTCGTGAGAAGGGAGATGACGAAAAACTACCTCCTGTCTCAACCAATCAGCGTTAAGTAATTTTGTCCACTATATTATTAGAAAAATGCAATTTGTGTATCTATAATCTGTATTTCATTGGTATCATTCGTGTTATTATGTAGCAGTTTGAGGAACAACACCTTGTTACCTGATCTAACGAATCCATATTGTTGATTATGCAATGTGTTGCACAGGGACACCACACAGAACCATTCGTGAGGGGTGCATTTGCTTCAACTCCAGTTTCTCGCGTTACGTATAAACGACGTACAGTGGTCCTCAAATGAATTTGAAAACCTAAAATGCTCAAAGAGCTTCCGTGTGCAACCATCCTCGTATTTAATTGTTTTCTATTGACACTTTTCATAATGGTGCCCAACAAAGTTATTCTTTTATTCCTATGATAATTCGCCTGACTAGCCTTGTTAGCATGTGCAAAACTCAGTAGAATTTTAACTTAATAGTGAGGATAGTAGGGCTAATTAACATATATACAAAAGAACAATCAAATCGTCTGCCGTTATGAAAAAGGTCTCTTATTTTATAGGGAAGCCACTGCAAAGTGATTTACATTCATTCGTCTATGCATCCTTACTGTTTCCCAGGCCCCAACAACCACCTCGCCCCATAACAGCCTGCAGGCCTGAGCATGAGTGGCAAGAAAAAAATCCCTTGAGTAATTTTATTAAGGTATTGAATAAGACAGAAAAAGATTCAATAGATCAAACCAAATCTATTTTTTTTACTTGTGAACTAAACATCAGTCAACACCAATTTGAAACAACATACTGGTAATACTAAAGGCGTGTTCGTAATTATTGGTGTATACTGTCTGCCAACATAACATATTTTCAACACTAGAAACTCTTTTCTTTCCCATTTGCTTTTAATTTTTTTTCATGCTATATTCATTTAAATTGTTTTTCCATGTTCAACGTTTATCTACACCCCTTCACTATTAACTACTTCTCATATGATTGTCATAAGCGACTCACTGCAAAGCTCTTCTTCGCAAATCCAACAAGATAAATCCTGAAAAGCGTGGGGCAGTTCATGCTATCCTCAAATCTTGTCTAGTCTATGTAAGGCTCTTGTCTCTAGGTTTTACATATGTAAGGCTTTTCTCTAGAGTGCAATCTCTTGTGAGTTCTCAAGTTAATGGCTAGCTAAAACACTTGTCACAGGTTTTGCATTGTAAGGTTTTTGGGTTTCTCCAGTGTGGCATCTCATATGAATCCCTAACTCTCCTGATGTGGTAAAACACTTGTCACAGGTTTTGCATTTGTAAGGCTTTTCTCCAGAGTGCAATCTCTCATGAGCTCTCAGACATGATGGGTGGCTAAAACACTTGTGACAGGTTTTGCAGTTGTAAGGCTTTTTTCCAGAGTGCAATCTCTCATGAGTTCTCAAACTTCCTACTTGGCTAAGACACTTGTGACAGGTTTTGCATTTGTAAGGCTTTTCTCCAGTGTGGTATCTAATATGAGTCCTTAAGTCTCCTGACGTGGTAAAACACTTGTCACAGGTTTTGCATTTGTAGGGCTTCTCTCCAGAGTGCAATCTCTCGTGAGTTTTCAAATGTCCTGCTGTGGTAAAACACTTGTCCCAGGTTTTGCATTTGTAGGGCTTTTCTCCAGTGTGGCTTCTCATATGAGATGTAAAGCTCCTGACTGGGTAAAACACTTGTCACAGGTTTTGCATTGGTAAGGCTTTTCTCCAGAGTGCAATCTCTCATGAGTTCTCAAATTTGATGGTTGGCTAAAACACTTGTCACAAGTTTTGCATTGGTAAGGCTTTTCTCCAGCGTGGCATCTCATATGAATCCTTAAGTGTCCTGACGTGCTAAAACAGTTGTCACAGGTTTTGCATTTGAAAGGATTTTCTCCAGTGTGGTGCCTCATGTGAGTCCTTAAGTGTCCTGACTGGGTAAAACACTTGTCACAAGTTTTGCATTTGAAAGGCTTTTCTCCAGTGTGGCATCTCACATGAATCCTTAACTCTACTGATGTGGAAAAACCCTTGTCACAGGTTTTGCATTTGGAAGGCTTTTCTCCAGTGTGGCTTCTCATATCACTCCTTAACTCTCCTGACTGGGTAAAATACTTGTCACAGGTTTTGCATTTGGTTTTTCTCCAGAGTGGGATCCCTTGTCAGGCCTCAAATAACCTGCTTGGCCGAAACACTTGTTGCAGGTTTTATCATTTAATTACATCACTTTTTGAGCAATGGTGTGTCCCCCATTAGCTTATTATATCATATGCATCTGCAACTCTGATCCTGCATGAAAAAAAAAATTGTCAAAGATTCTAAACTTTAGTGTTTCTTCAGTTAAATCCTTGTGATGTTCTAGAATAATTACCGTAACTTCCAGCTGTACCTGAAATGATTTTGTTCACCATGAGATGCGTTATAAGAATGCATAATAAAAAATCCAATGAAAAAAACTCCTTTCACAAAGATATCAAAACAGGTTTAATATACATGTACATTTTCTCCTTAAATAAGTAAATAAGTATCAAGCCTAGTAAATACAACAGTACTCTGACCAACTTACAGAATAATAATTAGCAAAGATAAAACATCGGTTGATACATCTTATGCCCAAATGAAACTGTCTTTTTACTTGGGCCATAAGGCCTCGAGTCAAGAATGGGTCTGTTTTTTGGTTGGTTTTTTGAGCAGTCATCATCATGGTGAGAAGCTGCTTAGTGTATATTTTTGTAATTCTTATTTGTTAGTTTTTAATTCATACTTGAGCAGGACCCCGTTGATAACAGTACTTTACTTACATACGTACATACATACGTACGTACGTACGTACGTAGGTACATACATACATACATACATACATACATACATACATACATACATACATACATACATACTTAAGGGTTATCCTGGGTAAACACTATATTATTATTATTATTATTTTTTTTTTTTTAATTTTTCTTTATCATGTAAGTCACACTCCCTGAACTTACAGTTCTTGCTCGTCCAAAGAAGTAAAGACTGTCATGCTGCTGAAATTTTCGAAACAAAATCTGACATCAGCCATTGTAATACAATGGCAGCACTTTCAAACACATTCAGTGTTCATGTTGGAGAATTTTATGACTTAAAGTAGTGATTCACGTTTTTTTTCTTCTCTCCTCTATACATGTACAAATAGAAGATCAGTAAGAGTATGAAAAATACAAAACAAAATGTTAATAGTAGAGAAAGGGTATGATACTGTATAGTGATCTAACAGTGGAAAATAAAATTATGTTTGCATAAAGCGGAAAATTTGCCAAACAATTGCTTTCGGTTTTCTTTCTCGCCAACGAAGTCATTAGCTACGCCTACAAGGGTCAGAGCATCTGTTCTGTCCTGCTTGTGAACATGCAACATCATGAGGTGTATCAGTCTAGAGTCTCCCGTTGTTGAGTGCAAATTTATACGTCTTCACCCGCTTTAAAGCTGAAAACGATCTTTCACTAACGGTATTAGTTGCTGGCATGACGAGTAACAGCTTTCCCAGAGTAGAATTTTCGCTGCGGGAGCTATCAAGGGACTGCAAGTAAGTTACCAAATCATTGACATCAAATTCTGAAGTGTCAAACCCCACTGACTCTGCTGTCTGTGGTAAAAGCAAAAGTTGTCCTTTTAACTAAATCTTGTGGCGATGCATTGCGTTACAGTATCTATCGCATTAAAGTAGATTCGTCAGTCATGTAGTTTTGCGTTGTAGGATCCGAGCCCAAAAAACTAAATGAGGTATCAGTCCGATCTTTCAGTAAGGTTTTCACCACATCCTGGGCAAGTCTTTTACCTTGAGCAGCTGAGGTGGATGAATCTTGCAAGGCGCGACTTAAGTTGTCGGTCTGCCTCAGAAGCTGCTCTCCCAGGGTACAACCAAAATAAAGATTGAACGATGTCATCATACTTTGAACACCTCGGATTCTTGCTTTCATTTCCGTGTCTTTTGACACGGTTAGCGACCAGTCCCATAGTTCCATTAGTTCAGCGTGATCATGCTAGACAGGGTAGCCCGCCTTCCCGGGGCACCCTGTCTACTTGCCCGGGGAACCCTTCTAGACCAAACAGCCCGAGGACTCTGGGCACGAGATTGAGAAGACCGTGAAAGCAGCGATACATTCCAGGTCTGCTTTTAAAGTTAACTGCCCTTGGTGACAACGATCAATTACACACTAAAAAGCGGCCGCTAACGGAACGAGCGATCAAAAAATTTAACTTACCGTTAAAAAAGTTTCCTCTGTCCGCCATCTTGTTTGCTTATTAGCACTATAGACTGCCGCATAGTGTAAATGGTTGGCTTTTGGTGCTAATGTGTGTTTATGAATAATTAATGCAAAAATGCTTAATGAATTAGAAAACAACGAAAATGAAAGACGATTCGTTGAAATGAATGTATTTTGACGTTAATTATTGTGATACCTGCGTTATTGAAAGTATATTTTCTGGTAATGACCAGCAAAAAGTATAATTCACAAAGCGTAGTTCTCAATTTCTACAAGTGCGCGGCTTAACATTCAGATAAATATCAAAACACAAATTGCAGGCAAATTATGAGTATGCAAGGAATCTAAAGTATGATTGATCAGAGAATAAGCCTTTCTCGAAGGGATTTCAACAAACAGGGGGCATAGCAAGGGGCAGCGAAATACCGAAACAGCTATCAGTGCCTCTCTGTTTATTTTCGCTGTTTCGTGGTTTAGTAATGTCCTATTTTCCAGGAAGTTCGCCTTTAAGAAGTTGCCTTTTTAGTGTTTCCAGACGACGCTTCAAATGTTTGAAACAACCATGCAAAAGAAAAGAGGAAAAAGGAAAAGGAAAAGACCACACCTACGACTTCTTAGTATTCCGCGTATGATATCATTGCTGAGGAAAGATTTGTCAAAAAAGAGAAAAAGGTTCAAAATCATAGGTACCAGTTGTTCTGATACCACACGAATTAGGTCTGAAAGATCATCAGCCGTAAAGATGCAGTACAATATTTGTAACGCGTAGAAGTTACTCCTCCTGCAAAAACTGAGAAATTCACCAAATTCAAAAGCTTATAAGTTTAACAGTGCTTTTTTTTTTCAGTCTGAAAACAAACAAAAAATAAGCCGCCATGTCTGGCGGAGGTTGCAAAACTAGTGCCAATCTTAATCCCTCTAGTCAAGTAAAAATGACTTTGCACAGGAATACACTCGCACAGTATGCGTGCTGGGCAACGGGTGAACAATTCTTACGCTTAAAATATAAGCAATGCTGACCTACCAACTAAATTTAAGAAATACATAATAGAGATCCCCACTGTTTCCACCGGTGAAGGAAGGTTTTAATGACAAAGACTTCACGGTATTGAGCGCCTTAGCAACGGTAGACCCTTTTACTAGTGTCAGGTAAAGCAATAAAGAATCTTCGAGTAATAATTGTGGTGGACAAAGCCTCTGGTTGTCCTTATCGCCCAAACTCAATGAACGATCACTTGCTCAATAAGGAGGTAAAAAGGCTCCACCTTTTCAGAAACCTCCTCTGGTTCTTGTAAGAGAAACTCAAATTTATCCGGACCCGTAACACAGCATGAAAAGGTAAATTTAAGTTGGAGTAATGTTAGCATATATCCGCCGTAAAGTTCGGATTTAAGAAGCTTTACGCAACATTTACATTCTGTAAATGCGAGCTTTACGCTACCTTTACGCGTTAACGTAAAGCTAGTGTAATGAGACTTCTTTAAGATCCCTTTAAGCACTGTGTAAAGCAGCTGTAAAGTTCGGATTTACGAAGCTGTACGCAACATTTACGTTTAAATGTAAAGCTAGTGTAATGAGACTTCAAGAGGCCTTAAGCACTGTGTAAAGCTGGTATAAAGTACAGATTTATACCAGCTTTGTTATAGTTTGAATTCCAGGTCAATATATTTTATTTGATTAAAGTAATTGGTGAGAAAAATGGTTGTTTCCATCATAGCCACACTGACCTTTGCGACCCCTTAAAAGTAGGTAGTTGTGATCCTTTGCACTTGTAATTTTTGTTACCTTAATATTGGTTCTAATAACTTTTGTTTTATGGTTGTTTTAACTCCATTGTTTTTGTTTGGGTGGTGAATCTGTGGTAACCAGTTAATGGGTAGTAGATATAACTATTCCCTATGGGTTGGAAGAGAAATGGGTTGTTAAGCTAATAATAAAAGATTAAATTAACTATACAATGACAGTTCCAGTAAACGCATTTACAAACTACAAACTGATGACAATAACCACGCAATAAAAGTTAAGTTTAACATAGCCAGGTGGCTATTTCCCTTCTACTGTATGTTTCTAAATCCAGCTACACGTACCTTTATACAAACACTGATTTGCTGCATCTGTTAACAGGAAACCTATGAAATTAACTGTTAACATTTACAGTGCATAAGATTAATAGCAAGAATATGTTTCAAAAGGCTTTCTTGGAAATAATGAGATAATGACCGTAACCTTGTCTCCCCTCATTCATGTACCCGTGGAATCTAGCGCTTTGACGTTAAAAATTGAAATTCAAGGGGGAAAATGAAAACAAAAGTAAGAGTCTTGTGCATCAATAAACACTTAAAATGCATACATTACTGATGGACAGAAAAACTCAGACACTTTGAGAGAGGATATCAGAATAACGCCTAGCCTGAGAAATTTGTTTGCCCTCATGGAAACCTTTGGCAAAAAAAATCCTGAAACCAGAAGTATATTACAAATGCACACCTTGTGATAAGGAACGAAGTCTATCCCCGAGATTGTGAATAGCGTTGGTAAGGACAAAAATTTTTTTCTTGGTACGTGGTAGCAATGACCTATAGTTATTATCGTGAGCAAGGCCTCTGGATGAATACATGCGTGCACCTCTGAAGGATTTGGGCGCAACGATTGGAGGGCAAGACGATTAGCCCAGTTTTTAGTTGTGTGTTAAGTGACCTCGCTTGTGATCGGAAGCGAGGCTGGAGTTGACCTTGTTTTGATACAAACCTCTATGTCTTTCTCATGCAAATGTAGACTTCTTGACATAAGAACAACATGATTTACATGAGAAAGGCTGCGTAAGGTCTGTATCAAAACAAGGTCACCGTTAGCCTCGGTCATTTCTATTTATAGGCCGGGTCACTTAGCATGCAATTCAAAAATGGGCTATTGTATGCCAGTTGTTCACAGAGTGGATAACTCTACCCAGTGGATAATAACAACAACACTTTATTTCGCTCTTGTACTTTACAAGTCGCTATCCAGCGGATAAAATGTATCAGTTGCAACACATTTTATCCGTTGGATGATAAACGCTAAGCTTATCCGCCCTTTGAACAACTGGGGCTAATATAAGGCGATGCTTTATCAACTGCTCGAGCCAGCCAGGTAAACTCGAACTGTTTGGAGGATATGGAAATCACGATGTCATCAGCAGGATCAAATATCATCCAAGTGTCACTCCTTCTATAACTGGTACGGAAAGAATAATTACAGTCCTTCGGTACAATTTCCAGAATCTTTCATCCCAAAAAGTAACAAAAGTAAGTTTTTCTTGGCTCTGACGAAATTCATGATATTGCAGACCACGTGGTCGAGAACATCACTTAATACATAAAAAGCACTGTCACTGATCCACCTGTCTTCTGTCAAGAGGACGGGGAATGTCATCACGTCCCATACAGAAATATATACCTCTTCCTAACCGAGTTCGAGGTCGGTACTGTAAGTGACGGACCGAGGGCCATAAATTAATGGAAATAGACGAGGATCCGTAACTTACGGTACAGACCAGGAAAACGAGGCTAGTAAGATTTTTATTATATCTCTGAGGTTAATCCGGCGCTCGGGAAAGAAAACTAGTTGAAGTCAAGCGGACCGTAACTGTAGATTACGGTCCGCAAAATTGACCTATCACAGCGCGCGTACTAAGTGAGAGATATGATAAAGAACGTTTTGAGCTGAGCAGGAACAGTATCAACGTTTTGCTGGTAGATGACAATTCTAGATTATTTACAGTCAAACAAGATGATTACTTGGTCAAACCATTTTATGTCACTCCACTGATGATGGTGCAATTGGTCCACAGTTGCAAATCGAGCGTTCTCCGGAAAGGTAACGTCTCCTACTCAGTGATTCTGGACGAATACAGGAACATCATCGGGAAGCGCAACGAAATGTATGATTGAAGCACGTAGAGAGCGTTTATTTTCGCTCGTTAATGGATTTATAATGTCTTCTGGCTCTCTCGTTGCCGTTGTCGTCGCCGTTGCCCGCCGAGCTACCTAACATCGGATGGTTTTTTTTCTTCTAAGAATTGGAGGGGATTACAATGGGTGCAAGGGGGAAGTAGAGAGTACATGCGGTTTAATGCGAATTTTACAGAAGTAATCCTTGGCGACAGACCTGCCGCTGGCTGAACTAGTCTAACCAAACTATCGTTACACTGTTACTCAAACAATGGCCACACTTGCCTGTTTCTGCGTTGTTTTCATGTTCCTCATCGCTTTCCATGATTTCATAGACGTTCTGACAAAAGTATGTGTGTTCGAAATATTTTAATGAAAGAAACTTTTAAACACCTTTATGACAGATAACCCTACCCTTTCATATACTTCGACTCGTGAAATCCCTACACTTTCTTATACCTGAAGCGTGAAAAAGGTATCCCTTTCGGGCGGAGCCATTTAAAGAACTTGAAATGAAACGTTATGTTTGTTTTGTTATAGTGTCAGTGTATAAAACTATGTCAGTATGCATCATTTTCTGCTCATTTTACGGCTGTGTCGGCTGTAACGATCCTTCTTAAGATGTTGGGAGAACACTGACCTGATTTACAAGCTTCTCGAGCGTTCTCCAGAACACACGGTCTATTGGTTACTTATTTCTCCCGTCATTTATGCCAGAGAACACGCGTGAAAACCAAACCACGGTTGAACCGAAAGTGGGCCGATGTTATATATTTTCTTAAATCAATCAGATGCCAGTACGATAATAATCGACGATATTTTTGCTTAATGAAATTACTATAAAAACGTTCACTGGCTAAAAAAATTGAAAAGAACATGGGTAATGATAAAATATATGAAAGAAAAGGCGAGATAAAAATGATAAGAAGACAAAAGCAAAGGAAAAAATGTGTAAATTAAACAATTACTATTGTTTAAAAACAATACAGTTTTAGCATTCTTTTTAAACAATAGTAATTGTTTAATTTACGCATTTTTACCTTGGATCATTTCGCGTTCCATTTTTATCCGTCGAAGGCTGTAGATCGACAGTCGAAAGCTCATGCTCTTTTTAAATTTTTTAGCCAGTGAACGTTTTTATAGTAATTTCATTATGTCTTATCCTGGCTGCGCTTCAATCTTTAATGATATTTTTGCTATTATGTAAGATATTAATATGGAAATTGAGGACCTCATCGGGCCCGTTTTATGGCGTTTTCGCGGATTTATTGCCGATTGGAAACTGTACAACGCAAATGTTATCTATTGCATAACCTGCACATTATGCAAAAAGTTATACATCGGCGAAACAGGAAGACGACTAGGTGACCGATTCCGAGAACATCTTCGTGATGTTGAGAAGATGACAAAGACGCATCCAAACCTGTCGCTCGGCATTTTAATCTCCCTAACCATTGTAAACAACACCCCGGCCTTTCCCTACATCAAGGTACCACGGAAAGCCGTAAAAATCTCGAGCAAAAACTGATCTTTCAAATTGGCACTCTTAATCCCCACGGTATCAACGAGCGCTTTTCATTCAATTAATTTATTCCTGTTTTTCACGTTACCATGTTACCACCAATAGCGTAGCTCCATTTTCTGTATATAAACCATACACAACCCACAATTCCTCGATTCGCTCCGACGAAGGGCTAACGCTCGAAACGTCAGCTAATCGAATCCCTGTACGGTGGTCAATTTACATTATCAACTCCGTTGATAAACCAAATTTTCGTTTTTGTGTGATGGCTGGTACAAATGGTTTCGCTCTGGTGGAAATTGCACGCGCTAAAGGCGTGTAAGGCTCAACATAACGAACAGGGAGTGTGGCTAAGGTGGGCGGGGGGGGGGGAAGAGGGTGGTTTAGTAATACTGTTGTTTCACGCATACTGGGTGAAGGCTCTTTGGATTTCTAGAGGCCTGTTTGCTATAAGTAGTTTTGTCCACTATTCTTAAAACAAAATGGACAAAATGGACGTCCGATCTCACCCCACAGGCGAAATTAGAAACCGCCATGAGACTATATGTGATGTGTGCGGTATATAAAATACATTCACATTAAATAATCAATGAAAATCTCAGGCAATTCTGGTTTTCGTTTAACCACTGCTGCTTTTTGTCTGTATAAATTAAAGCCGATTTTCAAGTTCTCCCTTTTGTCTTGTTCCCTTTGAAAGAAACACTCTTTGACCTCTATCAGTCGGAAAATGACCTCATGGCTTAGCTCTTGCGCTTGAAATTTTGTAACTAGTAGTTTGCTTTCTTTGCCAACTAATGAAAGTCCAAATCTGGTACCTTCTTCAGAAAACTGAAATTAGTTGCCTTATTTTATCTTTCGTTCAATTCGTTCAAAAAAAATAAATAATAAAAATCGAATGTGGTTATCTTTTTCCAATCTTAAATTTGTTAACTTAATTATCGTCAGGTGAAATATACGTTTGTCACCTGTCTTAAAGGGAAAACAATTGAACAGAAGAAATTAGACAGAAAAGTTTTGCTTTGATCGTTTAATTGTCGTAAAACAACATTGTTTAATTTGCAATTTCAAAATCGTTTTGGCTATTACTATTATTCAATTAGGAAATCAACAAATACTCAGAAGAGAATATCATTATTTGAAATAATTTTTTTTTTATCACTCGATTTAAATTTTGCTCTTTGCATTCAGTTCCGAATCCCCAGCTCCCTTGACAGCAAGGTACTCAGCAGTTCAGACACGTTATCAAAATACGATTCTCGCTATATTTTAATCAGCTGTTACTCTTTTGGGCTTTCATTTTCTTGGGACACTACCTTGGTTTAGTAATAAACACTGTGATCAATATGAAGATTTCGATCGTTGATAGAAATTTGCATGCGAGAAAATCAAAGATGGGTCTCCAGCGAGCTCAGCATTGTGGCTGTGGAAGGGTCTCCCCGATAGGTGGCGCAATTCCTTCAACGGGCACGACATCTTGGTCACCAGGACAGAACTCAAACTTGTCGTAGTAGTAACCACCGATTGAACGCTGCTGCGAAAAGGAATCATTTGCGTACCCTTGTCGGGTAACTGGTTTGAATGTGATCTGTTTACCAGTGCTGTCTTCAACTATGATCTTAACAGTATCTCCATTGCCCCCAGCACCAAAGAAAATGAACTCAATACGATGATCTCTTGTTAGATCCTTGCGCTCGATTTTTATAGCCCTGGCCATTGCCGATTCTTCCGATCGTTGCGTCATTTAAGGAGGTTCCTTGTGGAAGTATGACAGCTAAAATGTTTTCGCCTCCTTTGTCGTAGATGACATCGTCCCCTGCATCGAGAATGACGGAGTAGCTGTCTTTTCATTCGCCGGATAAAACGCGATTGTTACCGGTGCTCAACTGTGCCAACAACGGAGTTGGGCCATCAAGGTTGACCACAAAGTCGTGTTTGGGTCCCCCCGTCACCTCGTAGTAATCACTGTCACCATTTTTGAGAAGAAGCATATTGATAGTATGCTCGCCCAACTCAAATCTTTCGATGTATCTGAAGTCGATTCGCTGAGCTTTGGACTTCATAGCACCACCTTGACTGATTTCAAATTGGTGCCCCTTGAAGAGGGTGTTTTTCATCTGGCTGATTTGTTGGAGGTAATCATCAACTGTGGTCCTATCCTCGACCATCAAAATGCGTTCATCCCCCTTTGACTGGAAATCGATACTGTACTTCCTCATTGTCAATAAATCAAACTGAGTTGGACCGCCTCTAACAAAATCATTCTCGTTACCATCTCTGATTCTTCCTTTGCCTTTGTACACGATTCGTTTTGGTTTGTTCTGCTCTGGACGTTCGTTACTGAGTGGAACTCGACCAACGGAAATGCTTCCACCGGTTTTCTCTACAAGTATAAGGTCTGCACCAGTTCCTAGGCGGATATTGTCACTTCCTTTGCCTTCGACTAACAACGTGCTGTCGCCGTTGGTAACTTCAACATCGTCGTTGTCAACTACAATGGTATCATCTCCAGGACCTGTCTTGATGATGTCCCTCTCTGGACCACCCCCAGTTACAGATGACCGGCTTCCAAAAAAAAAGTTTGTGATATCGATGGTATCCTTTCCATGCCCACCGTTTATCTTTACTCCCTTTCTCACCACTGCAGCTTTCAAGACAAAATGGTCATCTCCTTCCATTCCATAGGCCTCGCAGTTGTCATCTAGCATGACGTTTCCATTGACTTTTTTGCTTCCCATGAAAATTAACTTATCGTCACCGCGAGGAGCTGCTTCTGGACAAAACGTGAAACCCTGGTCTGCCTAGTTAGGGCAATCTAATGGTCTTGCAAACTCGTTGAAGTATGTTGCCAAGAATAAACGAACAGATGAAATATCACTGGAGATCTCTTTGACTTGGTCTTCAGATTTCCACCATAGACAAGGTAACGATCACGTCGCTGAACGTCCGGAAAGGTAAAAAGTACTTGTTTTGGTTTAAGCGCTCGCACTGTAGTATTAACGTTTGTTGCAACCGCTTCTCTGAATTCTTTCCGACCCTACAAATACTCGGCAAGCTTAACTGCCGTCCCTGCTATACGATCAATCACCACCATGCCGACAATAGCGAAACCTGTGGGAAGACTCTGTAACAAGTGAGGGTGGAAAGCTTTCAGGACGTTTCCTTTTGTAATTTGATCAATCATCTCCACCTTTATTCCAAACGTAGGGTCCGGTATCAATGGAACAAGGAATATTTTGACATAGTCCTTAGTTTTCAGATTTTCTTGACTTGTAATTCCTTGCGCAACACTTGTAGCGTAGGACGCAATGTACAATGTAGCAGCTACAGCGTAGCCAATAGGACCAGCCGCACTCGACACTTTAGCACTTGTTGAAATAACCTGAGTGACACCCATTGCAACATCGCCAGCCATGCCGTCAAAGAACTAGTCAAACCAAGAATGTTCGCGTCGCTGATTTCTTCGCTGAGAGCAAGAGAGTTGACTACCGTGTTGTAACCATTGATGAGGAAATCCAAGCCATTTCCTACAGCAGCAGAGAAGCTCCTGAACTTCAGCGAGGAGGATCCCCATTTCGTTTGAAGCTTTTTCATCACTCCAGTTTTCTCCAAAGCGAACGTCATTCCTTGGCCGAGATGACCCCCCAGTTTGAATGGAAAGCCAAGTTTGCGCCTCTCTCAGCTTGTCCATAAGCGAAGCATCAGACTTAACGACGCCACTTTTAAGCTTTTCTTTGGTCAGCCAAACAACGTTTCGTGCGGCGTTGAGTCGCTGAACTCCAGTGTGTAGCTTGTCGTTTGTTGGATTTGGTTTACCTGGAAACCCTGAGGCGTTATCTCTCCTGACAACATTAACATTCTCGACTCCCTCTGCAAACGTGATGGCAGCATCAAGAGTAGCCAAGGAACCTCCTACAGCGAAATTCTGATCTGGGTAGTCGGGTTTCAGTTTTGCGTTGGTCTGCCTCAGTTTTTCAAGATACTGTGGCAGGTTTACTTGGTAGGTCACCTCGGCTTGGCGATGTAACAGTTTGAGGGCGTCTTCGTTTGTGAAAACGCGTCCTGGAAGTGAAATGGCACTCCGTCCTTTGATCGCATCGAGCCGGGATTAAACCGGGAATGGGAAGGAGTTACAGCCATAAAAAGAGAAATCAGTATGGGTAATGCCATTTTGCCAAGACCTTTGCCCATTCAAAACAATCCAAATATAAATAAACGAATGCTTGATAGCTGTTTAAGGCTGGCTTTAGGTAATAAAATATGCATAAGGTTTTAAATTTTTTACAAAAGGGAAGATGACCTAACAGATCATTAGTTTGTTAAGTGAACCATTTTATTGAATCGGAAGCCAAATAGGTTTTGAAATAATAGAAAGCCAAAAAATTGATTTACGTTCAGTAAGACTAGTTAGTTGTACAGTTGACTTTCAGGTTAACATTTTTACGCTTTCTGAAAATGAATGTATGAAAATCATATATTTTGAACTACGGATTAAAGAATGAATATGTGAATGACCATCGCAGTTATGAAAACTAATTAAGCAGTAGTGAAAATAAAGCCTGAAGAAAATTCGAGGTTGTGGGTTACATAGGTCGTGAGTTCGAATCCAGTACAAAAACCTGATATTTTTTCAGGCTTTACTTTCACTCCTGCTTAAGTAGTGTTCATAACTGCGATGATCATTCACATATTCATTTTTACGCTTTGTTTAATTTAATGAAATCAGAAAAGGTTATGGTAAAGACCAGAGAAAGGGGTTAGAAGCGTTCTCGCTGTTTCTTAACGATTCTTGTCACTGCCTAATATGCCACCCAGGCGCGCTTAAGGAGCATTTGTGTGTATAACCGCGTTAAATTGATTCTTGAGGTCGACAATAACCAATTTAATTGGATTTTGAAGTGCCCAAGGAATGAGTAATTAAAAAAAATGTAATAAGAAGAATCGAGGTCGTTCAGGTTGACCAATTATTTTTATGCCGTAGAACATAATTCGTTCGCCAAAGCTTTCTTCTGCAATAAGCTAAGAACAGAAAAACCTCAGGGAAAACGTTTCAATTACTTTGTCACTGTGGCGCTGTTGGTTACCAGTTGTTCAATCCCTGAAAACGTTTATCGCAGATTCTCTGGGTTGAATAATTTCATTTCATGTCAACAGGCTTGTCGAGGCGGAAAAAAATTTCGCGATGAAACTTTTCCCATGAAGTGTTTGAATCTCGCAAGCAATCGCTCAACCTTCCAGGATATTTCGGTAAGGATGTTGTTAATCAACTTTCCCTTTTCCCTCTTAAAATAAGGACAACGACAACTTTGTGTGGCTGAAAATGGGGAAGTGGGTGACAAAGTGCTCAATTAATGATTTAGCCCCATGAACCCCTGGAGTGTGAAGAAAAACAAAACCTACAGCCCAAGGGGATGTACACAGTGGCTAAAGAGGAGGGAGTGGGCCTTCTCTCAGGGCCAGTGTGAGCATACCTGGGTAGAGAGGAGGGAGTAATGGGCCTCCTCTCTGATTGGAGGGAGTGGGCCTCCACTAACCTAACTCCAGGGGGTAGAGACGTAGGCAGTGGACCTCCGGAAATCGAGTCTAAGGGGGCAGGAGTGTGACGAGAGGAGCACTTCATCCCCACAAAATGCAAAGCATTCCCCCAATTGACGATCCACAAGGGAAAATAAATAGTGCCTTTCATTTTGCAAGGAGTGAGGGACTGTGTAGCATTTGCATTAGGATAAAAATGGGAAAGGTTGGGGAATAAAAGCCCGAATAAACTTTAAGGCTTGGTGGCATGCCAGAATCCCAAACCTCCCAAAATAAAAGGCATTATTTCTGTTTGATTAGTGAGTTATAAAAGGCTGACGAGCTTTTGGGGAACCTGTGCCAAAACAGAAGGGGGAGTTCTAATGTATCTCTCAAAACAGTCTGATGACCAACGACCCAAAACTTTAATTAGCCAAGGGGGTAAGTTTGCTGATGCAGCTGTTGTGGCTGCCCCTGTGCGAAAATTGTGCCCAGCAAATTCGCTCGAATCCAGACCACCCTTACTGATTAGGAGCGTTATTGCCTTCGTGAACTTTTCACGGATCAGGAATGCACCAGATTCGGAGGAGAAAAGGGGGCCAAAGTCTGAAGAGAAGGGCCTAGAGTTCAGGTATGCTACCATGGCAGAAATGGGACAAAGGGGTGAATCTGTCTTCCCAATAAAATTGGTCTGTCCCTGCCTAAAAGGGTCTGTTTTAGACACCTTGATGCACACTAACATGTACTTTGGTGAACATTTTGGCATAAAAGTTATGTCTCTTTTCATAAGGTGATGTTTTGGATCAAAACTTGAGTTGTAAGTATGTTCACCTATTCGCAAGAAGCCAAAAAATGCTAGTGTCATTGCCGCCCAGTGCATTAATGAATCCTTACTGTCAGTACGCTTTACATTGAGGAGGTGGTAAATTAAGTTCAACAATTGCAAAGTTATAGGTCTGCAGACCCTGGGGCATGTTCCCTGTAAGCGTTTAATGCCTCGAAGCACCAATTGAAGACGAAGGAAATTAGGTAAAGGGAGCTTGTAGCCATGGCTGGAATGGTAATTTTTAACTGCTGAAAGGTAGTTCGTGATGGTGCTGTACTGCACTGAACGAGCCATTGACACCGAGAAATTTATCAGAGTATCCTCATCAATGGGAAGTTGTGGAGTTATGTTCATTTGGGAACAGAATGTAAAAAATTGTCGCATACCAGAATCGTATGTTTTCTTAGTGCTCTGGGCAAGGGCCATTCCCAGGTAGTGCTCTGCTTGCTTGGTTAGAGACTGTATAGATAAGCTGGGATGGGATCTAGGTTTCGGTTGGCATGGGGTGCAAGCTGTTGGAAGCGCTCCATCTGGAATCGAGAAAGAGAGTCAGCGATGTTGTTACTGATCCCAGGGACATGTACAGCTCGGAAATAAAAGTTATGCTGCAATGTGCAGATTGTAAGGTCCCTTACTAAGTCCATAACCCGGGAACTTTGGATCGCCGGGAATTGATAACCTCAACAACACCTTGATTGTCACAATGAAACTGAATAGGCTTGGATGTCCAGTGGGGCCCCATAAATGGCATGCAATATTTATGGCATAAAATTCTTGCCAGAGAATGCTTATGCCTGGCTGGCCCAGTTGTTGAGAGGGAAGCCACTTTCCTTGAAACCATCTTTTTTGGAAGATTCCCCCGTAACCCAGGGAACTGGAGGCATCGGTAAATAAGGAGAGGGTATCAGATGTGTCCCAGAGAGGGGATAGGAAGAGCCCGATACCATTCCAGTTGGTAATAAACGTTCCCCACATTTTGAGATCTTTGTAGAAACCCATGGAAAGCTTAATGTGATGGTGGGGTTTCTTGACACCTCTGGTTAGATGAATTATTCGTTGCAAGAAGGGGCGCCCAGGGGGAATGACCTTGCAAGCAAAGTTCAGGGTACCTATCAATGATTGAAGTTCTTGAAGTGTTGCTGATTTCTGGGCTTGAAAAGTTGAAAGAGCAGTTTGGATCCTCTCTACTTTATCCTCAGGTAACCTGGCCTCCATTCTCCCAGAGTCAAGGATAATACCCATGAACTGAATAATTTGAGATGGCCCCTCCGTTTTGGCTTTTGAGATGGGGATATTCAAATTTTTAAAGGTCATGATCATACTGGACAGGCTTGCCTGACAAAGGGAATCTGGGGGTGAGATGGGACATGGGGGTTCTACTAAAAGGAAGTCATCTAAGATGTGGCACACAAATGAAATGGAACATTTGTTTAGCAAGATCCACTCAATGGCATCTGACAGCTGATTGAAAAGGTAAGGGGCAGATCGAAGTCCGAAGGGAAGGACTTTGTCAAAATAATATTGCCCCTCCCAAAACATTCCAGAAGCTCCCAGTCATCAGAGTGAACAGGATAGAGCCGAAATGCAGACTCAATGTCTGTTTTTGCTAAGTAGCAGCCTGGGCCAAAGTTCTGGATAGCTACAATGGCATTATCAATGGTAATATATTGCAGGGAAAAATCATCCTTTTCAATAAAATAATTAATGCTGGAGCTCCCTGACTTTGGAAAGGATAAATGAAAAATGGTTCGAAATTTGTTGGAATGTTTTTTGGGAACAAGAGCGATAGGGGAAACTTGAAATTTTGTAAAGGGGGAGAGGGAAAAGGACCCATGGTACGCCTTTTAGAAACCTCGTCAACTAAGTTCGCTGTGACAACCTCAGGATTTAAAAACGCAGTAGATAAGTTTTTGGAAAAACGAGGATATCTAGGACCCGAATACCCAATCCGATCCCCCTCCTGTAATTCAGAACATAACTTGTTGACAAATTCTTTATCAGGATGATTTGATAATGCCTGATATAAAAATAAAACATTTACAGGGGTAACTACACCCCCAAAGCTATTTGTCCCGGTGGCGGGAACTGTGGGGCTGGGACAGGGCCTTTCCTGCCCTGGGGAGGGGTTCTTTTCCTGGTTCAGAGAAAAGGGGCACTTCATCCCTGGATGGTATTTCCCGCACCCAGACCGGTTGCATTTGTGGGCATACAGGCAGGGGGTTCTGGCACAGGGAGCCCCCCTGTTGAAGTTGTGGCAAGTGCAGTTGTCGGTCCCCCTTGAAGCACTTGCCGGTGACGGTCCTTGTTGGAAAACGCCAATGTCCTCTTTCAGAAGAGAAGGTGCAACAGTGAAAGTTTTAAGCCACAACTGGCTGTCTATGGTGGACTATTTTAAGGACTTATTTACAGCAGCCTTCTGCCGGAACTTAATATCATAGACACACCACCCTAACCCCTTATGGTATTTAGCTGCGTAACGAATCAAGGACATATATTCTAATAATTCTGAAGCACGATGTGGAAACTGGCTAATTAAGACACCCATGTAAGCAGTGAAGGCTGTCGTCCACTCTGCTATGTCAGTGATGGATGTAACTTTCGCCTTGTTTACTTTCATCACTGAGTTATCTACGGTGAGGGTAAGTGGCTCATCATGTGATGCGTTTAAAGAGTTTAAGTTCTTTGGAAGAAGTTTAGCAAGTTCCATAAACTCACCAGTGAGAATTTCCTTGACAAGCTTGGCTGGGAGTTCGTGAACAGAATCCATCGATATGTCGGCGGACTGGGCTGAAGTATTAGGGATCTGTGACACGATGGCGTCATTGATCGCGGGTGGAAGGATTGGTCCTGTTGTCTCAGACCTTTCGTTCGAGGAGGATACTTGGGTAGCAGATGCGGGAGCTGGTGAAACCGAGCCGTTATGGAAAGCGCTAACAGCGGCTTGAGCGGCTGCAGAGGCGGCCTTTTCAATCGCTTCATGCAGTGATCCTTGGACAATCGATTGCACTTGCGTAAGTTGCGTTGGTGGCAGAGGCCCGTCTTGGGAAGACTCCCGGTCCAATAGCTCTTGGACATGACGCTGAAGTCGGTGAAATTGCAGCTCAAGGGGAGATTCCACGTGCTCGACGCCATCTTGGTTTGGGGGCGGAGTGCCTGTAAGGTTAGGCGCGTTACGCCGAGCTTCTTAGAGTCGTTTAATCAAAGCAGCACGTCCACCGGTTGTTGTCAGGTTTAGTTTGTTGCATAGAGATCGTAGGTCCTTCACGTACAACTTGTCTAGCTCCAGATCCGAAGGTAAGGGGCCAAGATCGGTCAATCTAGAGGCGTTCCCTCCTCGACGAGTTGGCGGCATAATGTTATGCTGTCGCACGGGGAAACCCCGCTGTAAAGAGTTCAACAAGCCCGATCGCCGATTAAGTTCGCTTGGTAGCAGCGTCTAACACAATTCACCGAGAATATTTCTAAAAACAAAATGCTTGCTGGACTATTTGTTTATCTCGCGTGGGAACGAAAGAAGACAGCAATCAAACTTTGCAAGCATGTATTTAGATGACGAGGTTCCTTCTGATTGGATGACTTTAGGGTTCTCACGTGAGGTCGACATTAGGTCAGTGATTGGGTGTACGTTTCAGCAAAACTTCAAGCTCACAATAGAACAAGAGTTGTTGATTAACTGAAATTTATTTCATATGTTCAATAAATTGTGATTTAAATGATAGTGATTACTAACAGGCGTTCAGAACACTGTAGGGATTCATCTACATAAGTTAATGTGGTTCATACTTACACCACCTTGGTTCTACTCCTCCAACATTAATTACTACTGCTATCATCATTTTGACAACCAGTCCTTGGTAACTTTAAAAGAACCAGTGTAGCAGTGGACCAGGCCCCTCTAATGATATAATGATCGAACTCAATATAGGTGACAGTTGTTCAGGTTGGCAATTAATTGTCGTATTATGTTTTTGACCACGTTGTCGGATGGTTGAACCAATACTATCTCATGTTAAATCAGTCGAAGACCAAAGTTATACTACGGAAAACCCACCAAAAACTGAGCTCAGTCCAGTCATTTACTGTCAATGTTAATGACAAAGATCTTGAAAGGATATACAAATTTAAATATCTGGGCGTGATTCTGGATCCATGCCTAACATGGAACGATCACATTGAACATATCGGAAACAAAATCTCGTCCCGCCTTGGAATGCTACGTAGAGCACGAAAAGTCATCCCAAAAGAAGCATGCATTACTCTGTTTAATGCTATGGTTTTACCATTATTTGATTACTGCTGCTGTGTGTGGGATGGTTGCGGACAGGGAAATAAGAACTACCTTGACCGTCTTCTCAAGCGAGCTGCGGGAATAATTGCGGGTCGCAAGGCTACCGATATTGATATACAGCAAACACTGAAGTGGCCATTCATACAATGCCACAGAGAATACCACAAGTGCATACAGATCTATAAGTGCATCAGTGGCCTGGCTCCAGCATATCTACTAGATGACTTCCATTCCTCGGAGCAGATCCATAACTACAACACTAGAAATAAAGACCTTATCCGCCTGCCTCTTGCCAAGACAACTAAATTTCAATCATCTTTTAAGTACAATGCCGCCAAATCCTGGAGCACTCTTCCTCGTAACTTACGCCATGATCAGTCTCTCACTAGTTTTAAACTGAAAGTTAAGCAACATCTAAATCATCTCAGTTAATTCTCACCTTTATGAACCCTTTGATTGACTTCTTTTGTTTTGTTTTTTGTTCTCATTTTTATAACTTATTATCTGTATAAATAATGTATATAAATAAATAAATAAATAAATGATAACGGTGGTTTTCTGTTAGAGAACGTCTGACTGCAAATAAGATACTCTCGAGCCCTCCACCGCCGATAGTTAAATCAGCAAAACTGTTCTGACTATTCATTGTTCCACTATAGAATACCATGAACTTAGGAGCCCTTCCTGAAGAAGAGAAAACGCAATCTCTAAACGAGTTAAATGTCTTCCTTCCGTCCTCTTATTACCTTGAAAGTCCATCTTACAATAAAACGAACATGTAGCAGGACATGACATAAGCCAGGTTTGTTGATCACTACGCTCAACGACTAAGAATACTGATCTCCAAAACATTTCACAAGCAAGACTATGGCGCCCATCTCGAAGAACTTTGCTGCTTTGCATGCCGTTTCCTGCTTTACTGCAATTGCTATTTCTCCTAATCGTCCAAGTTTGCTGCGATATATTGTTTGTAACTATGTTAATTAAAACTTTTATATTGTGTTAATTTTTAATTTCATTTTAAATGTTACATTCAATTTAATTATTGTACGTGTGTATTTTTGAAATTTATTTGTATATATTTCTTTCTGTTTTATAGAGGGCCATGTGTTAGAAAACTCTTTACTGGGTGAATCATGTATTTACCCTCTCAAAATAAAGAACATTGTATTGTATTGTATTGTATTGCTACAATGAACACGCCTTCCAGCATCCAGCAACAAAAAAGTTCTGGAAATCCCTGCCTGGTGTAATTCGTCACTGCCAGTTTTAAAGCTAACATCAAAACTTTCTAATTTAACAAAGCCTTCGAATCATTTCATTTTCTTTTAATTTAATATTTTTATTCATCTTTTTTTATTGCTATGTAGTTCTATTACTTAGTAGACTAGTAGTGAGAATAATGAACTGTACAGCGCCATTGGGCTAAATTGAAATAGCGCTTTATAAATAATTCTTATGCAATGATTGACATTATTATCATTAGTGGCCTCGACTCTACCAGTATACAGGGATATACCTCACAACTTAATGTGATTTGGTAAGCTGAAGCCACTCTAAAGGCACTAAGGCCACATGGTAGCTTGAGCCTGAGCATTAGCTATGCCATGCTGATGAGGCCTAACAAGGCCGAAACAGCTGTCCATGGCTGCTAATGCTTGGGCTCAATCTTTGCTTTGGTAGATTTAAGGGGTAATGCCCGCTACCATGTGGCCTTAGTGCCTTTAGAGTGGCTTCAGCTTACCAAATCACATTAAGTTGTGAGGTATATCCTTGTCACTCCAGCCACATCCCACAAGCTTTACGTTTTCTCTACCAGTATACAATCTGTTCTTTGCTTCAGTGTTTTTTTGTCGCCTTGTAACGAAAAATTTTCACTGAGTAGGGAAAGCATTTTAACCGAGGAGGCAATTACACTTTATAATGGAAGTCTTGTTATATTAAACCCTGAAAGGAAAAGTTGCTTTTAAAAGAAATTGTACCATCTAAATAAAACATTTCTTGTTAACCCATCGGCCGGTGATTGTCACGAATGAACAGCTGAAATACTCATCTGGCCAATTTACATTAGCTGACGTAATTTAGCCGATACCAGAATAGATATTAGGCTCGGGAAAGATTGCCTAAAGGGACGTGGTGAAACACGGCCTTTCTTGCGATATCTGTATCGATTATTGGTAGAGCATGTGTCAAGGCTGTATAGAGTGTATCGAAAGCTACTGAGATTCAAGATTCCGTTACTAGGCCGGAACATACGGAGAACACGCCGGAAGTTACTCAGAAAATTAAAATAAGAAAATGCCAAGTTTCTTCGATCAAAACCCGGAATAAAAACCAGAATACTTGTTTCAATTTGACACGTGAGTAGTATCGATCGCTGCATCGACAGAACCGATACTACCTGCCGATATTCATTGATCAGCTTTCGGTATCTGATCGACGGACATAGAATGCAAGGTGTCGGTCTCCCTTTTGATTAGAAACAATGTCACGGTCAAGTTGACGGGTTTATTTTGCAAATTGACTTTTCATCTCACACATCTCAAAATGGACACCTTCTGCGTCGCTTTCATTCTCCTCAGTTTCATTTTCTGCGTTCATCCTCAAGAAACCACCTCTTCTTACTTCACATTTTCTGCCCTAAAATCAACGGTTATAGGCCTCGAGAGCATAGCTTATTTTAAAGCGGAGGCAGAGTTAGCTTGTGCCTTACGATGCAGCTCCAATGCTCAGTGTAATGAAGCCATTTTTCTCAAATACTCCAAGAAGTGTTTTTTGTATCAAAAGAAGAGCAAGCCGGTTTCGTTAGATTTTCAAGCCAGTGCCAGTAACAAGAAGGAAACAAGGATTATAAAGATGACCAAGGTAAGCGATTTATTTTGTTCGAGTGTGCAGGAAAATTTACGAACAAATGTAGGGAAAATAGAATGTTTGAAAAGTCTGTCTGATTGTGCCAAAAGATAATTGACAAGGAACTTTATAATCTCGTCCCACGTCAAATTTAACTGGGGTAAATTACTTGATAAGGAACTGTCAGGGTTTTTTTTTGAAGCTTTTTTGCCTGTTAGCAATATCCCCATATTTACCATCCCCATAATTTTACCGCAATAGGGGGTCTGCTGTATCTTGTAGTATTGTAAGTACTTGGCATATGAAAATACGATAAGCCAAGCATTAAGAGCGTATCAAGAGACAGCTGTTTAAACTGAAGCAAGACAGAGGAAAATCATCAACGAAACAAAAGCAACTCTCCCCAGGTCAGCGCTTTTCATCCTTGTCAGGATTCAGTGATGTATCTTCTGTGAACTGAACGAATAGCAGGAATAGCTTGGACCTCTCATCACGCTCATATAATAATGTTGAAAAGGTTCGATATTATTATTTACACTTTAAGTTTTCTAATATTGTCGCGATAACTATTATATATTTGAAGGTGTCTAAAGTTTGATTCTGTTTGAATTCGTTTTTTTTAATTTTGATCGGTCATTAATAATGAATTACTTTTACTTTGTGTTCTTCAAGAAGACATGTACAAAAGACGAAAGAATCAGCACAACGCAGAAAAACTTACTGCCTCGTCTGTTTGTCAATCTGCTGATGAAAAATCTTTTATCGGGTGTCTGAGGAATACGTATCCGACGAAAAAGTTGTCGCTCAGTTTTATCCGACAGTCGAAACGCTTATTGCACATTTTGTACACAGATGAAGTGGTCAGTTTCAGTCGAAAAGCAATAAAATCTTTTCAACTGAAAAACAAATGAAATTATGACATGTTTACTTTCCAAATATCGCAATCTTATTAAAACGAGGAAACTACCCTTCTATTAAACACGTTAAATGTAGAGACAGGCAAGACTCTTTTCACAATACTGGATAATGATATAGAGGACATTACATGGCTGCGCGGAGATACGAACTTTCTCTTAGAGTGTTGAAAAATATTTCACGAGTGAGCGCAGCGAACGAATGAAATATTTGCAACACGAGAAGAGAAATTTCGTATCTCCGCGCGGCCATGTAATGTTCCATTTATTATAGAAACACCGATTTTCTTTTTGCTGAGCAAGGCGCGAATTATCCTGTAACCGTAGCAACGGTGATCTTTTTACGTGTGAAGATAACATCTTGTTTTCACTTGTGAAGATATTATGTTTTCGCACGAAAGCTCACCCAGTATTTGTTCCAGTATTTGTTGGTGTTTATATAGTAAATGTCTGATATTTTCTGACGGAATATCCCGTTTTCAGTGTTTTGTCCCTTTGTTAATGATTAATGATGACCAGTTTCTAATGAGATGATTTTCAAGGAATTGAGAAAAAAAATACTTTTTTCATAGAGTTCAAAAGTGGAGAAGAAAACCTTCATTTTTATTAAAAACAGCGCAACGCCGTAATAATCTAATATTTAACAGGAAATTTAAAATTCAGGTCAACGTTCCAAAGGCCAAAAGTAATGGAGGTTGTACAAGTAATGAGAAGGACAAAGACAACGCCGTTATTGTTGATGGTGAGTGGGGTGTATTAAGCAGGAAGATTAATTTATTCAGTCAATAACTGGTGATGATTTAAGTAAACATCAGTGGACATCAGTTAAATCCATTGATATTTGAAAATCGAGGACAAAGTAAGGAAGAAGTTCAGAATTTTTAACATGAGCAATTGTCTTGTCTAAAACGACAACACAGACACTGATTGCTATTTAAGAATGGCAACATCTCAGAGAGAGATGAGTTGTTTGAGAGCAGTCCTTTCAACTGCTGTAGTCCTCGGACATCATCATCATCATCATCATCATCATCATCATCATCATCATCATTACTGAATGAGGAAGAAGCGGGATGAAGATGACAATGATGACAGTCAAAACTGACGGTGATGAAAGCGAGAAAGCTACAGTACATCGGTGGACGATGACAGTTATGGAGACGATTCAAACGACTTTTGCATCAGGTGAGGATATGATGACAATAAAGGTAAAGATGACGATAATGACTACAGCAACCGTCACAGTGAAAATCAGTCGATGACAGCGACGGTCACTTTGATAACGACGGTAGCGGCTACAATGACGAGAACAATTACGATGTTGAGATAACGATATGATCATGACGATGAAGATGATGATGATGATGATAACGATGATGATGATGATGATGATGATGATGTAATAGTTATAAAATCTGTTCAGAGGAAGACGTAGAGCAATCCTACAACCTCGAAACCAGGCTCTCTCTCCGCTCCCCTTCCCTCCCTTGTCGTCGAGAGAGAGACCCTGGTTGGACCTGATCACATCATCAGTAAAAACAACAATACCACAGGGAAGGTGGACAGGGGAGTTGTTCTTAAATTCCTTGACTTTGTCACCCCTCTCTGCGATTAATTTTTTTACCACCCAAATTTTGGGTCGTCACGTGATCAGCTCCAACCAGGGTCTCTCTCTTGACGACAAGGGAGGAAAAGAGAGAGCCGGGGTTCGAGGTCTTTAAACAGGACAAAGAGAAAGAGGAATCATATGTGGTGCTACTGTAACCCTGGAATATTCCGCCGTATACCACTCGAAAACATTGCATAATCATGCCAGTATATAACATTGGGTTATCGTGGTATCTGTTATCTCGATGTTAATCTGGACACTGTCACTGAGTTGCTTCCGCATGCGTTTTTATAACTTTAAACTAGGAGGAAATGGAAAGAACAGCACTTCGATCACTTCTTGCAAAGACATTTTACGGCGACATAAGTAAGTATATTTAAAAGCTCCTTGGAGAAAAGTAACGAAATCTAGAAAATCCAGTCCGTTTCAACACATGTAGATATTTATAATGTTATACCATACTGGTGCTGAAACACAGTGGAGCCCCGACATAACGATCTTCGATACAACGATATTCCCGACATAACGATTAACATTCTTTAGCCCGGCCAATGTTACAGTAAAATGTGTGGAACAAAACCTCGATTTAACGATCCACAGTATAACGCCATATAACGATATCCCCGCGATATAACGATTACAGTATAGCAACCCAAACGTAAAATTAACGCCGCCATAAATGTAAAATCAATCATCACGCGATGGGAAAGGAATGGCAGATGCTTCAACGAACCCAAATGCGTTTTAAATTTTGGTCTTTAATGTAACCGTTAAAAGTTTAAGCCTGGATTACACTGAATCCCAGTTGTAATAATAATAATAATAATAATAATAATAATAATAATAATAATAAGAAGAAGAAGAAGAAGAAGAATGATGATGATGACGATGATGATGATGATGATGATGATAGTGAGTGATAATGACAATGACAGTGATAATGATAATGATAATGATAATGATAATGATAATGATGCTTAAAGATGCTTAAAGACCATGACTACAAACTTCTAAACGCGTTTTTAAGTCTTTGTCATTAAACTGTGCTATTAATTTGTTCACGACTTTCGACGGCTTCTGCTGAAAAGTTTACGTTACTGGGATTTCCATACCCCCATATAACGATAATTGTGCTTGTTTTTCTCAAATATCATTATATCGGGGATTCGGATACGCCGATATAACGATGTAATTTTACCAGTCCGTTAGTACATCGGGGTTGCACTGTAAAAAGGCCACGTTACCGACTTTTTAGGGTATCAGCTGGTAAATCTTAATTCCCTCTTTTTGTCTATAGTTCGAGTACAACTGGTATCTACAACATAACAGTCGCCGGCGTAACGTGGGAGACAAAGTGCAGGATGCAAGGTGTTCCCGGATGTGGAAATGGAGCTTGGACACTAGTGATGAGAATTGATGGTTCAAAGGTATGTTTGATTACCTGTTTATATTTCTTGTCTCTAGTGCTCAAACCCCATCTTGCAGGCAAAATACTGCTTTGGATGATCTTCATGTGCTGGAACAGATAAGACATGCATGAAATCTTAATTTGCCCTACACCTCGCGCCGATTTTTCAATCAAGGTTAGCCAAGACTAAAATCCAGCATTCCTAGCATTCATTTATAATGGCGAAAGATGTGCCTAATTTTTAGCGAACAATTAATTACGCCTTATACTTAACAATTAGATTATGACCTCGAGATTTATGACGCGTGATAGTTGATGAGGGCGTAGCCCGAATCAGCTATGAAGCTGACAGCAGACGAGTAATGGCTGGCTCAGTATGAAGCAGAAAGAAAAATGGAGGAAGAGCTTGAAATGAAATTGCAAAAGCGACTATAGGTGGTAGACGAATGTGCTGGTTGTGCTGGTTCCTTGCTTTTTCTTCGACGGTTTGGCTCGGGTTAGACTCGCCAGCGGAGAAGCGCGACTTTCTTCCTTCTGAGTAAAATGAGACACAAGGGGATATTTTAGAGGAACCCACTCTTGAAAATCAGCACGATTTTACAAATACAAAGTGAGTAAAAGACGTGAAAGAAACATGTTGACACACTGCCAAGTAATTTGTGAGAGCCCAATGAGCACTCTTCAATTTGACAAAGTCGACCCACTTTGTTCTCAGTTCTCTTGAGTTTCTGTGGGTCAACAGCCCCTTTAAAAGGTATTGGGTGCAGTGATATACCCTTATCCTTGTTTGGCCTGTTGTTACAACCGAAAACAACGCATTTATCTAAAATTTTCGATTTCGTCCTTGAAACCGAAACAATGACAGTTCCGATCAACGGTCTGGAATGCCGTCAAAATTTATACTATTCCTAGACCCTTTTTAATGATTCTGCGTGTCTGTCGTGTTTTCAAAAAGGCCTATTTTCCCGCTCTTTAAAAAATCATAAAAAGTCGCGGTTTCATCCAAAATCAAAATTTAGGTTATTCTAGTCGGCAAAGCACTGCAAGAGCAACCTTCTCTGCCATGCTGTCGAATTATTACTCGGGCTTTGTAGAACGCCCGAGTCTAAAACTGTTGTTCATTCTTCGTCGTCTTGTTTCATCCACAAAGCTCTCCTCCGGTGTTTCTGCGCAGGCGCGTCCGATGTAGGAAGGACAGACTTCTCTCTTTTCTTTTGTTTCTTGCTAAATGAGGTATTTTTGCAGGCCCGAGTTTGGGCTAATTGTAGCCTCTTGTTACATTTATGGATTTCAAATTCCCTCCATTCTTCACACGATTAATATCTAGGCGACGGGTCTGAAATGATAGTCTCTAAACAAAAAAGAAGACCCTTTTGTGGCTGGCACTAAAGCACATTTGTCTTATCTTTAAGAATACGTTCTCCTACGATTCTGCGAACTGGGCCAACAACGTTTCTTACGAAGTAAGAAGAGGTTATCCACATAAAGCCCAAACTCCCGGATACTGGTTCAGTTCGTTCACAAAAATCTGTGTTGTCATCCATTTTAGTGCGAAAAATACCGCAATATTGGTGGAATATTCATCAAAGTCACTTCATTCAGCTCTCAACAACGGAAAAAATCTAACGTGGACAGACTTCGACTTCAAGACAAGCAACCAGACCCCGCAGGGTCTCAACAGAAGCTGTCTTGTCCAGGGATTTAACCTGCTATTGCAACGCCCATCGGTGATAAAGTCGCGTATTGCAGTGATATCTCAACCTTCGAAGTGTGCTTTACCTTATATAGTGCGTGGTGTTGGGATTGGTGTCGATGACAACCCAAATATGAGTTGTGGAGAGATAAGCATTACTAACCAGTCAAACCCAGTAGTAAAGACTTACCCAGCCAACACTTGTGTAATCTTTGTTCAGTGAAAAAGGAGCGTTCTTTGAATAACAACAAGATTATCGTTACGTTATACTGAACCTACGAACTGTGTTAGAGTCCTGGGGGTTGGGGGGGGGGAGGGGTACTCCCAATAATGGCCTATACGGGCAGGCTCCGCTTGAAAGGGGTACCTTTTTCACACTTCAGGTATATGAAAGGGTAGGGATTTCACGAGTCGAAGTATATGAGTAGAGAAATCTGTGATTTAGGTATTTAAAAGGGCCTTTCATTGAAATATTTCGAACACACATACCTTATGACTGTACTGTTTTAATTTATTGAACGCTACTACTTCCTGTTTTAAGTACACGAAAGAGATACCATTTGTCAATGGAAGGTATACGAAAGGGGTAGCTTTTCTGTCAAGAATGGTATACGAAAGGGTAAGGGGTCGGACCTCGGGGCGGAGCCTCCCCGTATCAATTTTTTAGTACCACCCCCGCGCGGGGGGTTAGAGTAGCATTGCAACAGTTTATTCTGATTCCGTAATTGTTCCACCATGGGTGAAGCGCGCTCCTTGTTGTTCTAGAATAGTCCACATTACAACGGAACGAAATCTTACATTAAATTTTCTTATAAATCTCACCCAGATTTCTTTTAATCGAGAAATGGCTCCATTAGGTCATAGTCCTCGAAACAGTCAATGTTAGAGAATTTTTTGATGATTTTTAAATTGTTTTGAAGGAATAAAAGTTGGGGGGGGGGGGCGGACAATTATGGAGAATTGGAAAGGGGGATTTGAAGGGGGTTGAAAATTATAATTTAAAGTGAATGATTAGTAGACAAAGACACGACAGTCCGCCACCACAACAAGCTTCCCTGATCCCGTTAGCGGGCTAACTGGTTTATGGTTTTCCACCCTTCTATGGTTCTCTCTCAATTCACCCTATTTTCCCAAACATTCAACCAGACCGCCCCCTTAGGGAAATATTATCATTGTTTTCTTCACCAACAAAATTGCTTTCAATTGAGTGTCGAAAGTAATTCCCTATTGCTTTCCTGTGCTCTGTGCAGTCATTAGTCAGCAAAACTCGCGCCACTTTTTCAACCAATCATGAGAAGCAAACCCGAAACCAATCGTGCATTTACTTGAGTTCTGATTGGCTGGTTGGCTTCTTACGTCTGCAATGATTGCATGTCCGAAGTAATCACTTTTTGCGACATTCAGTTGAAAAGTATTATCGGCAACAGAAAATAGTTCTATCCTTGTGCTTCAGTGTGATGATCGTGCCTGTGTCCCGATCAAGACTGCTATTGATGGAAATGGCCTACGTTTAGACAAACGGAGGTCAAATTATCTAAACATTAGCTTGGGAAAAAAGAAACAGTTTTAGAATATAGGCCATTTCGGAAAATACCATAATACTCTTTGTTTGTCCTCCCAGATTTTGTATAAGCATTCACATTTCACATTTATTATGTAATTTGAGCAGTTTTAAGGCTTAAACTCTAAACGAAGTGTAAAACTTGTAATAATTCATTATTTGATTGCACTTAAGCCTCGTTAACTCTGATTTGTCTAGCAATGTGATCATCCAACCCACTTTTGTTTGCAAAGCTAGTATACCGATAAAATACACCAAAGCTTCTATTATAGATGTGAATTTGTTTTCCTATCTATTACAGGGCATCGAAGTAAATTAAAAGAGGTAAATTAGACAGAGAAACGCCCACTCTAGCCCTTGGGATATGTAATCAGGGGCACCCAACGAGCCAAATCACCCAAAAGCTGTAGAAAGGCATTTTTAAGTCTCTTATGGTGTTTGAAGTCTGTTTTAAGTGATGTTTTCATTAGCTAGAAGAAGTTCATCTGTTCGGATTCCCTAGCTGAAATTTTAATTGCCCGAAAATATTAGGGAAGAAACTCTTCCTTTGAGAAAATGCAAGCTGAAATGAACTTTCCACGAACTTTCTAGGGGACTGTTTTCTTTCCGAAAATGCTAGCTGACGTCTTAGACTACCCCAAACAGCAATTACGACCTTTCCGAAAACCTTAGGGGCAATGATTTCCCTATTGCGAATCTTTTTGGCCACGTTTTAGTTACGAAAATCCGAGTGCACTCTCTAATCGACGCCGAAAACCCAAGGCGAATTACCCTCCACCGAACTGATATCAACTCAAACTTGTCGTTGAGTGCCCCAGTGTAATTTTGTAAGCTGATGGACCAACAGAAAGGATTATATCTTTTGTTTACACACTGCTTCACAAAAGTCATACCTTTCGGCTCGTTCGTGACTGACGCTTAACTTTTGTTTAGCTTTCTATTCATTTGTTTCTTGATCTTTAGTTAGCCGTTTGAAAATTGAAAATGTTTACACAGTTGGGATGTTTCTTTTCGTATGCGTCAGGCGGATGCGTGGTTTCGACGGGGCGAGTGTTTTGCGAGTGTCTTTATCGAGGGTACTCTAAGCTTAATGCGGATTATTACCAAACGCAAATAGGTATATGGTAATATTCGTTTGTGTACCTCAAAACATGGAGTTGGCACGGCGATTGATGGTAAACGAGCTGGGAGATAAGCTGTTCGTTGATAGCTGAGTTAATCTTTTGTCTCACGACTGAGTCACAAAGATGTGGATCGCGACGTTTCGACCGCTGTACTGCTGGTCTTCATCAGCCGATGGTGTCGACTGGTTGCGTGTGAGTATAAGAAGCACCGTGGCTGGTAGTGATTGGTGCGTTTCGATCCTCGCTTAGGCTGTTGTTGATTGGAGGATTTCGATCCTTGTCGTTCAGACTAGAAATTGTTTCCTCAGCGGTCCGCTTTGAAACTGATCGGCTGTGGTGTTGTCTGATCGTGGGCATCCACGCTTCAGGAATTTCATTTCCACTGTCCCTGTTAATGTTGTTAGGGTGAAGTCTTATGTGAATAGCCTCTTTAACCCTACGGGTGTACCAATGTGGGTCTCGGTCAATAAATTTAACTTCGTCCCAGAGCGGATAATGTCCGGTCGCGTTGCTATATGTTCTGAAACGGCGGAGGATTGGGTTCGAGCAAGCCGTATGTCTCTATCGTGTTCCTTAATCCGTTCATGCATAGATCTTCCCGTCTCTCTAATATAAACCTTACCACATTCGCAGGGAATCTTGTAGACTACTCCGTCTTGTTTTACTGGATCGACAATGTCCTTAGGTCACGCTGGGCGTGATCTAAGAGTTGTGCCAGATCTGAAAACAGTCCGTATACCTTGTTGTTGTAGGCAACGGCGAAGAGCCTCCGATGTGCCTTTGACGTTTGGCAGAACCACAGTAGATTTAATTCCGGGTTCAGGTTCTTTAGTGGTTGTTCGTCCCTTGGTTTTCGTAAGATTTTTTACAAATGAAAACGGATAACCGTTGGAAACAAGGACCGATGAGAGGTTTTTCTTTTCATGAGAGATAACACTGATGGTTTTGTTATGAGGTGTTTAGATCGATCGTACAGGCACTTGACAATACCGCGTTTTACAGATTGCGGGTGGTGTGAATCATACGCTAGGTACTGGTCAGTGTGTGTAGGCTTTCTGTAAACACTGGTAGAGAGGTATCCATTCGAATCCTTGATGATCAACGTATCAAGGAAGGGAATTGCCTTTTGTAACACAATATCAATCATCAATATTCAATTTAGAAGTAGTCTCCTTTGCAGCCGTTATTAGGGTCGTCACGTAACACTCCTCCCCACTAACGGCTGCTCACTCGAGCTCTGCATTCCTTTCCCTCTGTTATCGAGAAGCAATAAAATGCGCCAATCATATTTCTCGTTTTATTTGCTGCCAAAAACACAGCAAGACGAGGTTCTAGAAAATGGAAGCCTCCTCCTTATTGGTCAGTTTGAGGGAAATAATGCAAAGCTCGAATGAGCAGCCGTTAGTGGGGAGGAGCGTTGTGTGACTAATTTAAAAGAAGCTTTACTCAAAAAATGACACTTATTACGAAATCAACCGCTACTTCGCCAGATATTCAAACAAGAAGCTATCCTTTCATATAATAAAGGGAAATCCTTAAAGGATCTGCTCGTTATAGCCAAAATATAAAAGGTTTCAAACTATGTTTTACGCCGGTAGGGACTGTGCGGCCTGTCACCCCCTGCGTTTTCAAACTTTGACCGCATGAACAAACAACGCTTAGGGCGTCTTGTCGGCTCGATTACGATACGCTGTTCTAGACATGAGACAGCTGGGCGTCTTGTCAGCTCGATGACGAGCCGCTGTTCTAGAAATGAGCCCCTGCTGCTCCCCGAAAAGGAGGATCCCGGGGCTTTAAAGTAATTTGAAGACAGGAAATTCTATAATTGACTATATTTGGAATTAATGTGGTTGCGTCTGGCGAAATAGAACCCACTAAAGGATCTGGTCATTTCCTTAGCTAGAAATATATTCAAAACGCTGTTCTTTCTGAATACAAACATCCCTATAACGTCGGACCACGTCGATTGTCGGTTAGAATTTATTTGTCACTAGTCGGTAATTTTTGTCTCGTTTTGTCGGTAGTCAGTAATATTTTTCGCCCTTTGTCGCTATTCGGTTAACCCCATTCACACCCTCTTGGTGAGCTAGGATTTGTTACCATAGTTAGCCTCAAACTCTACTTTATATTTCTTACTTTGAACCTTTTAATCCAGTTTGTAGCTGCACTGTTTGGAACTGAATTCGTTTAGCAAGTTTAAGTTCCATGATGGAACTTAAACTTTCTTGCGTTCGTCAAATAAACCCGTGAATCTTCGAGACAATAACAAAACTAAACGGTCAGTTGACGTGCAAATGTGTAACTGTGCACGATTCTGGGCAATAATTGATCAACTTTTTCTGCAGATTTCACGTACTGCACTATTGTTTACGATTTGTTGTTGGTGCTCTTCTCTGCTCCGAGAGGTTTTTCTCCGGGTTCTCCGGTTTTCCCCTCTCCACAAAAACCAACATTTCCAAATTCCAATTTCATCTGCTTGTAAAGCGCATTTTTTCATATACACATGGAAAATGCGCTATATAAGTTCTAAATTATTATTATTATTATTATTATTATTATTATTATTATTATTATTATTATTATTATTATTATATCAGATTCAGCGGTGAACGATTTTGCCAAATAATCATTAATCAAAATTTTTGCTTTTTGTAACTCACTAAAGTATAACAATCTCTCAGTAGATTTTGGGATGCTGCTAATGCCTTTTGAAATCGAACAAACTTTTAAATCTTTGGTATATGATATGACACCCTTCTACAATGACTGTCGAAAACGACTGTTATTCTAGAAGTTCCCCTAACTGCTACTAGTAGGGAAGTAAAATCCAGAGCCATCTCACAGTTTTAGCCAGAACATGAAGAAAGCAATTATACGAGAATCGTTTTCGTTGACCGTGTACTTGCAATTATCTGCACACAATTATTGCTGTTGTCAGTCACAAAAAATTTAGTAGTCACAACATCTTGTGGCTTGTCCAACTCACCGGACTAACTGCAGCTACTTGGAAAGTTTTAAGGACTGTGTACTAGTATTATTTTGAAGTATCTGCACACGGTTATTGCTGTAATCAGTCACAAACAATTTGCCATCAGAAACCATAACAACATCTTGCGGCTTGTCAAACTGGCCAGACTCTTTGCCCGGAGTTCCGACGGCAAATGCTCTTCCGTCGGTTGTAAACATATGCAGCCGGTGATTTCCACTGTCGCAAACGACAAGATTGTCTTTGCTATCGATAGTCATCCCCCTTGGATCCCTTAATTGTCCCTCACCAGAGCCCTTCTCACCAATCTTATACAAAAACTCGCCATCGTTGCTGAACACTTCAACGCAGTGAGTATCAAATGTGACGAAATACTTGCCATTGTGGTGTAGGATGTAGTAAGGCTTGGCTGCCCAACGACTGCCGAACTCTTTGATGAGTTTTCCTTGCTGTGAGAATTCTTTTACGGACGCGCTCCCCCAATCGCACACGGCAAATCTTCCTTCATGTGTAACGCAAACACCCCACGGGCAATCGAGCACCTCGCTACCAAACATCTTGATGGTCACTCCACACCGATCTATCACATGAATCTGCTGATTGTCGCTATCAGACACTACGATATTGCCCTCAGAGTCAAAATCCACGCCCACTGGGTTTGTTATGTCATTGCTGCCTTCCAACTGCGTGATGTATTTGCCGCGGTGATTAAAAAGCAAAATCCTACGATTCCACGAATCGGCTACGGCAACCTCTCCTGTGGAACTGACTGCAACACCACAAGGCCGCTTAAGCTGCATTCTGTCCTGGCTGGGAATCTGACCAACTGACACGAGTGGTTTGTATTCCTGCGACTTTGCTGCGTTTTCAAGATTCATCCGACTAGCTTTCAGGTATTCTGCCCTTGTGGTCACGTGGACTGTAAACGGGTTTGCTTTGATTGGTTCTCCCCGAACTCTAGCGTCGATCTGGTAAACACCGGTCTTCAATGGAGTGTAACTAACCACGTAACTTCCGTCTTTCTTGTCTTCGATTCTGGTCGGAATTGCTGTGCCCTGTTTTGACTGGATGCGGACCGCGACGCGGTCATTCTCGGAATAACTCGGATTATGATCGGAATCTTTCGTGTGAATCTTGAATTCGATTCGTTCTCCGGTTCCAGTGAGATGTTGGGTCACGTGTTCGCCCTCAGCTGTAGAATTCGCGGGATCGGTGTAACTCACGAAGATTCTCCCGATCTCCGATTGTTCGAGGGTTCTCAGAACATTTTGATCGGGTATGTAGTCCACGTTGATGCTTTTCTGTGCGTTTGGCACTGTCTTTGGTTTCATAGACATCAGCTGCTGAAAGCGCCTTCTCACCGGCCGCTCCATGTCTAAAATCTCACCACCAATGTCCCTCTCCAGCACATCTTTAGCGTACTCGTGTGTCTTCTGCATTTGATTTAAGTACAGCTCGAGCTCCTTTCGCTGCTTGATTATGGAAATCTGTTGGTCTTTATAAATACCCTCCAACTCAGCCAGCATTTTGTCACCGTGCTTCCTTAGAACACTTATCAAATCTTCAATTTTTTTTAGCACTTCTTGACGTGCAGTGATGACTCTTCGTTCTACCGTCTTGTAGCTTTGATCGACGCGCTTGATTTCGTCACGGCATGATAATATCTTGTCTTCCAAACCATCCATTGCATGCAGAATACGTTTCTTGCTCTCTTTGCTCGCTTGACTGATCCCGAGCAAGTTATGCTCCTTGTGCGAGTGATTAGCACATTTCTCGCAGACCTGCCTCTCGCAGTCCTTGCAGAATAGATCCAAAGCTTCTTTCTTATGTCCTTCTTGGTCACAGGACATAGGCGTTTGGATCAACATGGGAAGATCTTTCGCTGTGAAATCTTTTAACCCAGCAATGCGATGAACTTTCATCACTTTAATCCGCGCGTGTACCTCGACACAGCTCTCGCACACGAGGCACTTACAATCAAAGCAATAAGAGACTGCCAAAGATCTTCGATCACAGCTTCCGCAAGCCAACTCAGGGTTGTTGTTCCGTATCCTGATCATTTCTTGCAACCGACTAAGGTACAATGGTGAAGGGAGGTTTTCAATGTTTACGCCTTCAGGCAGCTCGATTGTGGCTTTACATAACGGGCATCTGGGTCGTTCTGCTCCAAGGTTTTCCATCAAGACACGTCGAAGGCATCCACAACAGAAACTGTGCAGACATGGTAAAATTTTAGGATTATTCAAATACCCCTTACAGTGGTAACAAGTGAACTTGCCTTTGAGGTTAAAGAGAAAATCGCTTAGTGTCGCTGTGGTGGCCATTTTAAAGCGATGCAATATATGTAAATAGTATGCCGCAATTTGTCAAGCGTTCAGGGTTATGTCACGAATGCATAATTTTAATATACGCGGCTTTGCATATCATAGATAGGGAAGAAACAAATGGTCTCATTTTGTCGCCACTCTGTCACCAGACCAGGTTAATAAAACTGATATCAAACAATGTCAGCACTGCCTGTGTTGAGTATTTAATCGACTACTTTTTTAAAATATCGGTTAAATTAAGAACGAGAAGCTTCTAAGCTACTGGGCATTTTTCTTCCGTTTTACCTGCACTTAGAAACAGTTATAAATAAAACATCCTTGCAGGCAAATATCTCTTGTTTTGAACTGCCAGTGAAGTATGGAGCTTCTAATTAAAACTATTTCTTTATTCACTTGAAATTTGCTTGAAGCCTCCGCTAAAATCTCAGAAGATTTTTAATCATCAAAAGTAATTTAAAACTGAAAAAAAAAAAAACTTTCTGGGTTATAAGAAATATAGCTGCTCAGTCGACTAGTAACTTTTTATTTGCATGCCGGGTCGCTCTTAACGATTTTCATTTTCACTAACTCGAGGTTAGTATAAATGTCATTTCTATACAC